>PVKS010031058.1:0-23791 GCA_004027875.1 Aplodontia rufa
AGAAGGAGCAGCCAAAGGAGAAGCAGTAGCCAGAGAAGAGCAAGAAAGCAAGCAGCCGCGTCCTGAAGGGAGAAAGCAGAGAAGATGCATAGAACCGGAGAGATCAGCAGCGGTAGAAGATGCAGGTCCCGTCTTCCAGCCGCCAGCGTTCGCCCCCTTGTTCCCGGCTCCCCAACCCTTCCTAACTCGGCCCCTCGGAGGACGGCACGCTAAGCTGTTCTGCCCGCTCCTCGCACAGGAACACTGCGTGGAGCAACTCCTTCCCCCATCCCCACCCTAACTCGGCCCCTCAGAGGACGGCTCGCTAGGTCGTTCTGCCTGCTTCTCGCACAGGAACGCTGCATGGAGCGACTCCTCTTCTTCCCCCATCCCCAGCCCTGTCCTGCCAGCGCCCGGTTCCCAATGTCCTGCTGGCCCCCCAGGGAACGGCTAAGGTCCCCCAAGGCCGTTCCACCCGCTCCCCGCTCCAGAACCCAGGGCGGAGCAACAATGCTGATAATACACACAAAGGACACCCACATTCTACAGAGGGAAATGGAAAGTGTCTCCCTCTAAGTGACCATTTGTGAAGGAATCAAGTGCTTTCTTTGTGTGATTCTTCTCTTGCTATTGAGTCTTTAATAACTTTGGTTAAATGTCCAATCCAAACTAATGTGTGCTTTGGAGTAAATATGGCACAGTCATATGTCCTGTCTAGGGCATGCATGGAAAAGACAATTTCAAGATGGCAGAGCAAGGAGAGTTGGCATATGCAACCACCAGGACATAATGGTGGTGCATGGGAGCATGCTTTGGGGATTCCTGGAAATCAGTAGGTGAGAGATCCCAGTAGAAAATTAGAAAATGAATGGGGACTTCACCTATTGTCACATCTATGTTAAAAGGAACTTTTTCACAAGGAAAACTGCATAAGTCTGAGAAACATCAGTCACAAACAACTTCTAATGAAGAGCCAAGGAGACTGGGCTCTTTGGTCAATAGAAAGGTTGAGGATGTAGCTCAAGCCATTCAGGGACAAGAAGAAGCAGAGAGACCATGGGGGTAGACCCAATCTAGCTCAAGAATCATCTCAAACTTATCCTAAAAAGTGAAACTCATCTCCATTTTATTAGAAGTAGAAGTGGTATCTTCCAAGACAAAACAGATTACCATTCTGCACAAATAGGAGATAATTGACAAGTTTTATTATAGTAACAATAAGCAAATAATTCACATGGGTCGGGGCTGAAGAGTGAATAACCTTACAAGCATTAAGTACTCAAGGTGAGGCGAATGGTTTAGGGTGGCAACAGTTGGTTTGTTTCTAAAGGAAAGGACAGAACTGACTATTCATCAAATTGGTTAGGCTGAAATTAGTCAGAGATTCTACAGACAGACCTGACCATGTCAAACACTGTGTGCTTATTGTTCAAATGCCATCTTTCACTCTTTCTGGCTTTGAAGACCACTACTTGGTTGAGTTCTGAGAGAACTGCTTTTCAAACAACTCTTTGTTCTTCAAAGAGCAAATGATAAGGAACAATTTGAGTCCTTCTATGATAACATAATTAAACAAATGGACACTCATAAAGAATTCTACAACTTATCTTCATCTATAAGATTACATAATGCAAACAAATTGAGTTTTCTAACAAACCACATGGGTAAGATGATCATTGCCACCCTAAAGGCAAAGTTAAGTAAGTAGAAGTTGCAGACAGAGACAGAGACTATCAACCAATCTCAAGGAATTTAGAAGAGAAATTCTTACTGGAAACTACTGGATATGCCTGTGGGTCTCTTGTTGGTCACCTGCATTCCCATCTCTGTGCTCTGAGGAAGAATTTACTGGTAGCGAGTACCATCAATTTCTGCTTTGGAGTTTCACAAACTGAGAATTTCTCTCTCCTGCTAGATCAAACATGGAGCAATCATCAAGGGTGAACATTACTGTACTCCCTGGTCCTGACAGCCTGACAGACAGAAACCAGAGCACTGAGACTTTGGTGAACGAGTCACATAGGGAGGGTCATCAGATAATATGAATACTATGTAAACCCATCTTTCTTTAGGTTTAGTCATCCATAAACAGATTGAAGAAAACACTAGCCATCTGCCACACTTTCAAGATGAACTCAAGTATCCCAGGCTGCTCCTCGACTTCCCTTCTGGCATTCTGCTGCCTAAAAGTGTAGAGAGATTCACTTTCCACTAGTTCCCTCTCCATCTGCACCTTTCTCTTTTCCCTTTCCAGCTCACTTTCCAGTTTTCTGATTTTCACTTCATACTCAGCTCTTATCTGTGCTTTCGCTCTCTCCAGCTCTGCTCTGTAATGTTCTTGAATCGCTAGGACTTGCTTCTGAATCTCCTCCTCAGCCTTTTGGAACATCTTATTGGTGTAGCATCGTCCCCCATTCTCCATCACCACACGCTGGACCAGGCTCAGCAGCTGCCCCCGCTGCTCCTCCTGCTCAGTTCCTGTGGCCTTATTGTTGAAGGCACAGTAGCGATGGCCAAACTTGCCCACCAGCTCCTGAATGCCTTCTGGAGCCTCCTTTAAGTAGTCGTGGAAATCTATGCCTTCCAAGTCATCCTTCCGAGTGAACAAGACAATCATGAAACTTCTAGCCGTGTCTCCAAACATTCTCAGGATCTTCTCCACGGCCTTGTGCTCTTCCTCGGTGTAACGACCCAGCGGGACCACCAGGAGCAGGGCGTGAGGCCCCGGGGAGGTCAGCAGAACGCAGCGAGCAATCTCCTTGCGAGTGTCAGCATCCGGCACCTGGGTGTCAAAGATGCCAGGCGTGTCCACAACGACCAGTTCCCCTCCATTCCACTTACTGCTCCTTTTCTCACAAGACTTAGTCAAGGATTTTGCTGAAATGCCAGAATGAAATACTTTCTCTCCAAGGATGCTGTTCCCTGTTGCACTTTTTCCAGCTCCAGTTTTACCAACTAAGACAATTCTCAGTTGGGAATCTCTGTCTTCTAGGGTTCCAGGCCCTGGGATATCAAGGAAATAGACAGTATCAGACTGGACCTCCAACACTCTCCCATACCAAGTCCCCCAGCTCATGCAGCTGTGAGCTTCTTTCCTGCAGCTGCCCCTGTGCCTACAGGGTCTACAGACAGCCTTGTGGGCAGCATCCATCCAAAAGTGCTTGTGAACTGTGGTGCACACACTCTCTGTGGTCACCTTCTCTGTGTGGTCACCTTCTCTTTCTGCTCTTCCTGCAACTTCTGTGGGAAGACAGCTGGACTGGTCAACTTGATGACCAGATCCAGGCCCAGTTGCTGGCACCTTGGCCTGACCCAAGAGCCTGTTAACTACACGCACGTCCATGGAGCAATCAAGGCTGAGACCCAAAAGCTGGCCCAGACCTAAGAACTGTCCCACTGACCCACAGAACTGAGAAGCATCCAAATGGTTGATGTTTTAAGCTATGAATTTGTGGGATAGTTTGATAAATCAGATCAACTTATATAGTCAATTTCTATGGGTACAAGAGTAAAGGGAAGGTTTACTGAGTCAGTCTGTTCAATTCGTTGGTCATAGTGGGGACACCAGGAACAGACAAATTAAGGTGTGGTTCAGGAAATGATTACTCCCCTGTTTCTCCTCCAGGCTTAAAAGAAACCAGAGGGGCTTAACTGGCTGTTATGCTGTGTCTGTGTTGCAAGATGCAGGAAGCAGGAAACTGTGCTGAGCCCTGGGTCACCTGGAGGCCCTTTCAATTCCTCTTCCACTTTGCTGTCAAGGCAATAGCAGGAGAAGAAAGTGCAGGGGATGGAGGGAAGGAAGAGATCAGAGCAAATGAAGAGAAATGAGGAATGGAGCTGGAGGTATTTTCCTCTTGTTTGGGTGGGGACTGCCTGTCAGAACCAGAGGGATCCCACCACCCAGTGTGGCCTCTTCCCACAGCCTGGCCTGGGGCCCCAGAGCATGTCTCACCATAGCTGGTCCCTAGTTTGCTGGGGGAGGAGCTCACTTCGAGGGACTTGGCTGCCATTATAGCTGGGATTCCTATAGAAAAAGAAACAAAATCATGTAACTTGGAGGAAATAGAGAATGACTGAAACCTTTGGTCTCTGGTTGCCGGTGTTTTCCTTCTTGCCGTAAACCTGCTCCTCTGATTTCTCCTGCCTTATTTTCCAGAAACTCACCTCAACTCTCCATTTTAAGTCTCATTTTCAGTTGTTCCACCCCATCCCCCACCTCTGCAGACCTAAGCCCTCCCCACGCTCCCTTGCACTGGTCTCACCTGGACCCCTGCTCCTGGTGGGTTGGTGCTAGGAGGCCTTTCACACGCCCTCTGTGGTCTGCACCCTCGTCAGAGCTGCAAGCTTCTGTACTGCGCTTAACTTTCTCATTGGCTGTTTCACGGGCCTCTCAATGGGGCTCCAAGTCGGAGCCCTTGACCTGCACCTCCACCCATAAAGGGCACCACCATTCAGCCAGGGGCTCCTGCACAACCTGGGGATCAAATACAGCTCTTCTTTCCTCTCTTGAACCCTGTTGATTCTGTCTCCCATAGCCTCAGAATTGCTCATTTCTCTCCACCTTGCTGCTCATCCACAGCCGTTCTTCTCCCATGTGCCAGGTTCCTAACAGACCGTCTTGCCTCCTCCATTTTCTATCCCCCTAGCTTTACCTTAAAACTAAAATTTTATGTGTTATTTATTTTCTTGCTTAAAGTCCCTAGTGGTGATGCTGGAGCGGTGGCTCAGTGGTTACAGTGCTTACCCGTCATGCACAAGGACCCAAGTTCAAACCCCAGCACTATGTACACAATGAAGTCTTAGAGCAACAAAAGCCACATGAAAAACTAAATAAAATTGATTCTGTCTTTCACTGTCCCTCTCTCTTAAAAAAAAAAACCTAGTGGCTTCCTATTGTCTTTTGAAAGTAGTTTATATCCTTGGAATGATCTGGAAGGCATGCATGATAACTTCCTTCTCTCCCATAGGCTTGAGCCTCACTGGCCTCCTCAGTGTTCCCAGAACCCTCTAGGCTCCTTCCATCTTCTAGGCCTTTGCCAAACTGCTCCCTCTCCCTGGAGGCTCCCACTTGAGACCAGTGCCAGGCTCATGCCTGCTCAGCCCTTGGGCCTCCGCTCCCTGCAGAGGACTTAACCACCCCACCCAGCACCAGCACAAGCCCATGCAAGCTCAGGGGTGCTCCCTGGCCACTCACCCTAGCTGCACCCCAGGGGCTTCTTCCAGGATGCGTGTTAGAAGGGGAAGTTATGGGTTGGATGTTTTACTGTCCTCCCCTTGGGAGGGGAGGAGCAACATGGCCCCTTTTCTTCTCTAGGGACAAGCACAATCCTGGACAAGGTGATTCTCAATAAATGCTTGCTAAACAAATGAATTGATCAACAACCCTTAAGCTTTTTACCTCTGACTGATCATTACATTCAACCCCTGTCTACTCTGTAAAAATGACAAAATCCTTTCCTTGTTAGTGGCATAGAAGCATGGTATTCATTTTTCAATATGTTCCTTCATTGTTACTCCTGAACATTTTGAAGAACTCTCACAAGTATAGACTTGAACCAGGACAGACTGAAAATGCTCCTTGTTAAGAACAAGATCACCGGTCAGGGAGCCATAAATTTTAAATTTGAAACTTAGAAAGTCAGGTACTTCTTTTGAATTAAAGGGATTTTTTAATATTCTTTAGAAATAGAAAACAGCTTCCTGTAAACCAGGAAAAGAAGTCATAGAATTTTTAAAACTCAGCTTTGACCTCAGAGTTGACATTAGTGACTGGTGTCAGGAGGGGAGATGAAGGCCAGCATTAGGGAAACAGAGGGTTTCTAGGTGTTTCTTAAAGTCCTGCTTCCTGCACAGGGGCTCTTTGATGCTGCTCTGCTGATCCCAACTCAAATGCAAAACCAGAAGATTGCACTTGTGTGGGTGCTGACCTCCTACTCTGTCTAAAGAACAAGCACTCATCGTCCCAGCTTCTCCTGAACTGCAAGAGTCACAAGGGAAGGCCTCTTTCTTCTCCTCTCTAGGGAGAGCTCAAATCTGGGTTAACACAGGAAAAGACTGCCCCTGAGGCCACAGTTTCCTAGGGGGCATCTCTGAGTGGATGGTCAACCAGGTCACAAGGCTTCAGACTGCAGAGCCTCTGATCCTGACCTGTGTGCCAGTTTGGGGGAGCTGCAGAAAAAGTTGTGCCCTTTACGGGTCGCAATGTCCTTCCTACCACCTTCCTAGAGCTAATTCCATCCACTCGCTGTACTGTAGCCCTGAAAGAGTCAAGTTTATTTATTAATTCTACAAACAGTGCAGGAATAATTTATCTGTAAGACAAGTGTCCTCTAAACAGTAGCCCCTGAAAAAGAAATGCATTGGTAGAGCTCAGCCTTCAAAACAGATTACAACTTACTATCAGCAAAAACAGAAAACAGGAACCAACAAGAAATACTCTGAAAGCAGGTTTAAAAAGATATTTAGGACACAGTGCTGACAAAGAGGTCCCCTTCCCACCAAATTTCATGTTTTCTTCCCCAAAATACACTCATATCCCCTTACCTGGAAAATCTGGGTGCTGTACCCTTCTCTTATTTTGCACGCAATGCTAAGGCAGGAGGAGGAGGAGGAGGAGGAGGAGGAGCAGCAGCAGCAGCAGCAGAAGAAGAAAGGAAGTGAGGGGAGGAACTCTCTAAACTAGCTTGTGCAAGGGGGCTGCCCATCTTATCCCTCAGTTTCATTAGCAGAATTTTCTGTAGTTATGGGAGTGTCCTGTGTTGTCCACTCTGGTGACCACAAGCCATACATAGGTACTGAGCTTGTAAAATGTAACAAGTGTGATTGTCGAACTGAACTTGAAGTTTTATCTCATTTTAATTCACTTTAAGCTAAATAACCACATATGACTAGAGGCAGCATTTTGAACCACACAAAACTCTACATGAGTCCCATTGTATAAATCTGGGAAAATCTACAGGATCAAAACCAGAGAGTTGCTAGCTATTCTGAAGGAGTCCTGGGTCCCTGGGTACACTGCTCGACACAGTCCTCCCACCAACATCTGCTCCCAGGACATCAGTCCTGGGCATTGATGTGAGAGAAGGAGAAAAATCCTACGTCCAGTGTTTCTGCTGAGTCCTCTCTCAGAAGCAAAAGAGGACGGCCTTCACTTGACACTCTGAGCTGGTGCTAGAATCATCTAAAATAGTCTACCCTTGACACCTAACACTGTGGGCCATGAAAATAGAAACTGTGAGTGCTGTAGTGGGGTCCCCAGTTTCCAATATAGCCATTATTTTCCCAATAGAAAAGGACTCCTAGCTTATCATTGTACCCCACATCTGAGACCTTATAGTCACATGCATACTTTTGTGTTACTTTGTAATTGTCGAAATTGCTAACAAACCTAAAAAGAGAAAATACAAGACATAGATTTCTCTAAGGACAAATGTCTCTAATTTACCTTTTGGTTTTTTTCTTTGGCCTACAAGTTATTTAGAAGCAGAAGGCTTAGTTCCCAGACATTTGGATATTTTGCAGATATATTTTTCTTATTGCTTTTTAACTTCACTGTTGCTAGAGAACATTGTATTATTTGAATGTGTTTACATTAATTGAGATTTTTAGTAGTCCAGAATATACTCCATGTTAGTAAAGATTCCACGTTCACTTGAAAGTAATAGGTTCTCTACTATTGGTAGGTGGAATATTCTATAAACACCAATTACATGATTATGTGCTGATGCAACCAGGTCTCGTATATGCTTTCAGTATCTGTTTGACAGAAGAGTATGGAAATCTCCAACCCTGATGTGCATTTGACCACTTCTTCTTGCAAGTGTATGGATTTTTCTCTGTGTATTTTGAAACTCGTGTTTCAGATCCAGATTGTCATGTTTGCTTAATAACTGACCCTTTGTCACTATGAAATGATATTTTTATTTGCAAAAGAATTGCTTGCTCTGAAATACACCTGGTCTAACATTAGTGTAAAAACTCCAGATTTCTTTTTTCTTTTTTTTTTTTTAACCCATGCTAGGGATTGCACTCAGGGCACTGAATGTGCTTTGACCCTGAGCTGCATCCCCAGGCCCATCCAGACATCTTTTGCTATTGCTAAGATGGTGTATGTTTTTCTGCCCTTTTACTTTTCATCTGTGTGTGTCTTTATATTTAGAGTGCGTTCCTCATAGGTAGCATACAGTTGAGTTTACATTTCTAGATTTTTTTTTGGTACCAAAGTTTGAACCTGGGTGTGCTTAACCAATGAACCACATCCCCAACCCTTTTTATTTTTTATTTATTTTTATTTTTATTTTTTTGAAGGGTGGGAAGAGAGAGAAAAAAAGAGAGAGAAAATCAGTTCTATTTATTTTTTTCATCTGGCCTTTTTTCTCCAACACTTAGTTTTATATGTGGTGCTGGATTTGAACCTGGGTCTGCACACATGCCAGGTAAGTGACCCAACTGCTGAGCCACTGCTTCAGGCCTGTTATTTTTTTATTTTGAGACAGGGTCTCTCTAGGTAGCTTAGGACCTCACTAAGTTTCAGAGGCTATCTTTGAACTTGTGATCCTCCTATCTCAGTCTCCCAAGTTGCTGGGACTACAGGGGTGTGCCATCATCCCCAGGATAATTAGATCGTTTATACTTCATGTGATTAGTGATACACTTTGGATTAAATCTGTCATTTTACTGTTTATTTTCTATTTATCCAATGTATTCTTTGTTTCCTTTTTCCTATTTTTTCTTCCTTATTTTGGATTGAATTTTTATGATTCATTCTTATAACTTTGCTGATGTGTTAGCTATAACCTCCATTTCATTCTCTTCTTAGTAGTGGCCTTTGGGTTTGTAGTTTATCTCTTTAAACCATCAAGTCTACCTTCAAATACTATCAAACCACCCCACATACATAACAGCAAAGCCAACCCTGGTTCTTGGCTCGATTCTCTAGTTTCACAGAAAGATACTGAATTGGAGACCTTCGTGGGTAACTTTGGGAGCCTTATTCACCAGCTGGCACAGATAACCAACGAACCAGATGGTGATGGGACATGGCACTGCTAACCACAAACCACTGTGCCCTGGCTATGGGTCTTCCAGACCCTCCCCTCCCCTCACCATGTACCAGAGTGGGCTTTGTAGGATCCCATGAATGTGCAGCCATCAGCAATGTGGACAGTGGAAACAGAATCTGGACAGGTATTTGAAAACTCACCACTGGGTACCACCACCCAGCCCTCAGAAGTGTTACAGTTTGCTTTTCAACAGTTTCCACCCTATTCTTTGTGTCTTCTTTCTGCTTCACAATTTGATCTTTCTCTTCAACCCATAGGTTCCCTCCTCACACATATAAATATCTCACCACCTTGTTAGAAATTGTGTGCTGAAGAGACCAGAGGGTGATTTTTCACAGCTCTTACCCCAAAGCTTGAGGCTTAACCACTGATGTCAGCCCCATTTCCCAGAACCATCTGATGGCATGAGAATTAGACTGTTCGTTATGAACACACCTGCGTGGATCACCTCGCCCTATCCAGCCACAGCCACTTCCCTGTCACCTCCTTCACCTGTTGTTTTACCCATCACACATGGTTGTGGCCACCTCATAGAACAATTAGGGTGCAGGGGCCACGTCCCATCCACACCATGTATGGAGCGTGGTGCTCAGACAGACTGGAGGGAAAGACTGGGAAAAGGATAAGTACCCCAGGGAGATCTGGGGGTTCTGAACTGTGCTTAGGATCCTCCCTGAGCATCTCTTTGAATAGGCCTTGGTCCAGGGGAAGCATTCTGTCTTTCACATGGAGAGGAGAGCTAGTTATGGATACTCACCACTCTGTCCTGAGCTAAGTGCAATGACCACTACAATGAGTGGTGCAAGTTGTATTTATCTGCATTTTAGAATCTTGAGAATGGAGTTTTATTTTTTTTCCACCTTTATTAGAAGTATATTGCGATATAGAGAATGGAGTTTTAGAAGCCTTAATTGCCTTTAGAAAATGTAGCAGGTTCATTATCAAATTCATCAAATATGATTTTTGATTATTGCTTATTTTGAAACAATTGCATCTTCAAGTTTGCATGAGAATGTGTGAATGACCACAGATGCCTCTGTGCAAACACAAACATATGAATATATGTTGTGTGTTTCCTCTGGCTATATCTTCTTTCCATTAAATGAGCGATCAGGAATTTCAGAGCCAAGACAACAAACGGTTCATGGGCAAGCATTCTGTAAAATGGATTAATATATATTATGGACCACAGACAACCTCTTTCTGCACACCCTGCTAAGGTGAGGAGACTAACGTACAGGATATGAAACCATGATGTTAAGGAGAGCGTGGGAGAATGTGTGCCACTAGAATAAGATGTAAGATTTCTGGAAGGCAGAGAGAGGCGAGGATGCACTGGACAGAACTTCCACAGCAACATGAGCCCAGAGAAGCTGGTGCTGAGGTGGCCACAGAGGCTGAGGGCCCCAGGGAGGTTTAATGGGCTGGCAATTGGATGTGGGGGTTAGTAGAAGATCTACATATGAAACACTGAGCCCCATGATCCCCTGATTCAGAGCCCCATATTTCAAGGTATCTTTCCTCGGGTAAAGTCTGCAGTCCACGCATGCCCATTATAGAGCTTCCAATGGTTTATTCTTAAATATGAAAAGGCAGCTTAGCAGAGCTGAACTTTGAAGAAACACTACAACATGAAAGAGAGAGAAGAGATGAATGGAAAAAATCACCTGAAGAGAACTTCTAATTCAGGATACAAAATCAGGAAATAACAGGCAGCCTAAACTATTAATCTTACCAATGAAATCAGCTAAAAGTAATGCAAAATATTGCATGTGTATTCTTAAAAGCACTGGTGAGCAGGCAAGAGAATGGGTCTTCGCAGTCCTGGAGCTCAGGAGAGTTGGAAATCCAGCCTGGCAAACTGGAGGAAGCAGGTGGCCAAGTATCTGGCTGCCACTCCCAGGATATTTCAGCAGACCTGGGGAAGTTCAGCTGTGCTTTTCTAAGCCATATTGACATGAAAATAAGAGACAAAGGAAAGAAGTCTCAAGGGGAGCTAAAAAAAAAAAAAAAAGTGTACCTACCACAAAACGCAAAGGACTACTTCCTCAAAGAAGGGTGATCTGAAAGTCAGTGACTTCCAGTTAACGAAAGATGATTGAATTTTTCTCAATGTTCAGAATGCAATTTAAAGAGGTAAAATATGGGGCTGGAGCGGTGGCTCAGCAGTTACAGTGCTTGCCTCGCATGCATGAGTACACAAGTTCAAACCCCAGCACTATGTACACAACAAAGTGTCAGAGGAATGAAAGTCACATGAAAACCTAAAATAAAGATTGCTTCTTTCTCTCTGTCCCCTTTCTTTAAAAAAATAAATAAATACAATTTTTTAAAAAGAGGCAAAATATGCTGGGTGAGGTGGGTCAGGCCTGTAGTCTTAGTGAATCAGGAGGCAAGAAGATCCCAAGTTTGAGGTCAGCCTCAACAATTTAGTGAGACACTCAACTTAGTGAGACTCTGTCACAAAACTTAAAAAAATAAAAATGTCTGGGAGGTGTATCTCAGTGGTAAAGTGCTCTGGGGGTAAATCACCAGTGCCTAAACAAAAACAAAATAAAACAAACAAACAAACAAAAAACAGGCAAAATGGCTGACAGTAAGAAAACAGGAGACAATAGGGGAGGTGGAAGCTTTGAATGGATAACAGTTGTTTTTTCTTAACTGATAAGAGCAATATACAAGAAATCTAACAGCAAAGAAGGAAATTAAGGAATCCACTTTAGCACATAAGAGTGAAACCACAGAGCATCACGGCACAGAGAACATCTAAAAGTTGCCAGAAAAGTCGGTGAGCACATCTGCAATTCCAGCAGCTCAGGAGGCTGAGGCAGGAGGATCAGAAGTCCATAGCCAGCCTCAGGAAGTTAGTGAAGCCCTGAACAGCTTAGTGAAACCCTCTCTCAAAAATAAAATATAAAAGACTGGGGGTGTAGCTTGGCAGTTGAGCATCCCTGGGATCAATGCTGGAACCAAGAAGAAAAAGAAGTTGTCAGAACACAAGCAGACCTCTGAAAGAGATGTGATAACTATGTTGGGTTTTTTCACAGTAGCAAAGAGAAAGAGAAAATAACAGTGAAGCCAAAGGCTGTGTGAGGGAGAGAGGTGAAGGTGAGGTGGAGCTGTCAAAATCAAGAGTGTGATAAACACCTTTCAGACAACAGAGATTGAGAGTGCTTGCCACTAGGGATTTCTAAAGGACATACTCGAGGCAAGACAGGGTGGTCCAGAGAGAAAAAAAGAGAGTCTAGACAAACTGTACAAACTAATAAACTAATAGTAATACATTACCAGGCTTAAAAAAATAAAATAACTAAAATACACAACAGCAGAAATACATAATTTGGGGAGTGATGGATATGGAAAATTAGCAGAAGTCACTCATAAGAGTCAGTCAGAAAACCCCCTACTCACTATTTTGAAAATTACTGACTTGACCTGATCAGAATCTATTGACTCAGGGCCCTTACCAGAAAAATCACACTCTACCGAAACTCTCATTTTAACCAGAAAACTGGAAACTTGGCCCCCTCCCCGCTTCATTTCCTCTATATCTACCCCAGACTGTCAGTGGCAGTGGAGTCCTAGACTAAACTGGGCCCATCCACAGGGTTTCTCCTGAATAAAACTGTTACTGTTGAGACACTGCTCTCCTCTCTCCTTATTTCCTTCATTTGCCTCTTTCCTTATAGGGAGGATAGTGGGAATGGAATTAAAATGTTCTAAAGTTAGTTTACTTCCAATCACAAGAAAACCACTAAACAATTAGGAAGAATGTGTATAACTTCTAAACTAGTAGACAAAATATGTCATGTGAAAAAACATGCAAACAATCCAAATTAAGACTGGAAAAAAAGAAGAAAGAAGCATAGACCACTGTGGGTATGTAGAAAGCAAAAAGCAAAATTTTATATGTGCATTGAATAGATCAGAAACTATAATTACTATAAATACACCAAATCCTCCAGTCTAAAAAAATAAATATTTCTGGAGTATACAAAAAATTTTGAAACTAAAAAATTGAGAAAAATTGAAACCAGAAGTATTGACAAATATATCAACCAATGCTAAACAAACAAAAAAATCCAAGCTAATTAGACTTTTCATTAAATATTTGTCAATAGACTACTATGAGCCAAGTACTGTTCTGGGCAACTGAATACAACAGCAAATAATAGCACATGAGAATCTTGCCCTTCTGGATTTTTTTCAGTGTTTGTTGAGGAGGCAGAGAACATACAAAAAAGGAAATGTTTGTAAATTAAAAATTACATGATGTTTACTTACATAAGAAAGAAAATGATAAAGTACGATCAAGTAGATCAAGAGTTAGAGAAAACAAGTTAAACTTTAAGACTGTGTGGACAGGGTATAAATGTAATAACTTATTCATGAAGATAAAAATGATTTTATATGTATAGTACCACACAGAGGTATCACCTTCACAAAAGGAACAAATGAATTACAAGTGAAGACAGACCTATATAAGTCAACATTAGTGATGACAGATTTTAGCACATCACAGTCACTACTAGAACAAGCAGACACATTAATCAAAAAGAAATGGAAACAACCCAGATGTCCCCCACTGGATGAATGGATCCAAAAACTGTGGTACATATATACCATGGAATTTTACACAGCAATTAGAAACAATGATATTGCAGCCTTTGAAAGTAAATGGATGGCTATGGAAGAAATTATGCTGAATGAAATCAGCATAACCGAGAGAACCAAGGGTTGAATGTCTTCACTCATCTGTGGAGGCTGGAACTAGACCCTGGCCACTGAGAAAGGTGGTCTATTATCATGTGCTAAAACCAGATAAGGTGTAATGTTATACAACCTAATACATTTTTAGAGATATTGTGGGAAGGGGAAGGAAGGGATTAGGGTGAGTAATGGGGAGGCACTCCTGGGGGTAGATCTAACCTTCAGAATCTATATACATTTTATATCATTTTATTAAAAACTTGTATGGTTGTTCAAAAAATAAATTTCTCAATTAAAAAAAGTGGTTTTTGATGTAAGACTATGGTGAACCAATAAAAGTAAATAAAGAAATGCTTTTTGAAGTGGAAAAAAAAGTACTTAGTCAACTTATCCTAATGAACATATAATAGTCCCCTTCATTTTTAGAAGAAGATACCTCTCAAGACCTCAGATGGGTGCCTGAAATTGCAGAGGACCAAACCTGTATGCCCTGTTTTTCTTATACAAATGTACCTATGATAAAGTTTAATTTAGATTAAACAGAGCTAGAGACTAACAACAATATCTAGTAATATAATAGAGCAATTTTATTGCTATGCTGTAAGAAAGGTTATACAAATGTGGTCTCTCTCTCTCTCTCTCTAAAATTTTATTATACCATACTCACTCTTCCTTGTCTTCTACTTCCCTGTGGTGACTACAGGCTACTGAAACCAAGGAAAGTGCAACTGTGGATGGAGGATACCACCTTATATAGATTATTTCATAAAACTTCACTCATTAGCTTTCAAGAACATAGGGAACCCAAGTGAAGGTTGGTCTTATGTTTGTCCATAAGAAATGCACTAAAAATTCCAAAGGATTGAAATAGCACAGGTTATATTTCTTTACCACAATGTAATTAAAAAATAAATAGAATATCAAGAATTTGGAAATTTGAGAATATAGTTTTAATAATGCATGGATTGAATAAAACATGATCATAGAATTGATAAATATATGCAACTAAAGAAGAAATGAAATGAAATGCATCAAGGTGTGAGATGCAGTCAAAGCAGCAATTGCAAATTAAATTCCAGCTTTAATGTTGTATATTAGAAAAAATAATTAAAATTAACCTTCAAAAGATATATTTTGGGGCCTCTGTTCCAGGACCAGCAAGCACCCAGGTTACACCCAGGTAAGACTCCAACCAGAGCAGCCTCCACACACACCTGACATGCCATCTCAGGCTTCTTCTGGTCCAGACCAATACATACCCAGGACAGCCCCGAGGAGTACCTGCCAACCTGATGCCTGACATGCTTGGCCAGGGTGCTTCTGATACAGGCCCAGCAAGCACCTAGGTCACCCCCAGCTAGGACCCCAGGTGGTACATCCCACCATTATCTGATGCACCAGCCCAGCCTCTTCTGGTCTGGCCTACCATGCACCAAAGACAGCCCAGAGGAGCAACCCCACCTGCGGCAGACCCTGCCAACTTGATACCCAATGTGCAGGTCCAGGTCTCTTCTGGTCAATACCCAGAAAGTGTCCAGGAAAGCCCTGATCCTAGTAAACACCCAGGATATCCCCAGGAAATCTCAATTCAGAGATCCAGAAGAAACTCTTCAAAAATGAAGAATCAAACTAGAAAAGTTTCACCTCAAACACACAGCTCCCCTAACAAGGAGCCTACGGATAGGAGGTGGGATGAACACCTACAAAAAAATATCAACCATATGAATGCTAAAAGGAACAATAAACTAAAAGAAGATGTAATAAAGGGCCGCAGTTAGAAAACTCAAGAGATTAAAAACTCTATTATCAAAGAAATAGACATGCTGAAAAATGAAGTAACAGAACTGAAATATTTAGAAAATTACATTAGAAGAACAATGGAAGAATTTAATAGATTAACTTCTATGGAAAACAGAACCTCAGCTCTAGAAAAAGAACATCTATCTGATAATGAGGGTAGGCTAAGTAAGCTTGAGCACACAGATGACAGAAAAAAATAAAACTTGCACATCATGAGCAGAAATTTCAAAATGTCTGGGATGAAATCAGAAGAAACAATATAAGAGTAATAGGGATACAAGTAGTTGAAATGCAAAGAAACTACATAAAGAAAATTCCCAACAAAAATAGTTAATAAAAATTTTCTCATATTAAATTAGAATCAGATATGCTCATCCAGGAAACATATAGGACACCCCATAGACCTAATCAAATGAGAAGCTCACCGAGACACATCATATTCAAAATGTATAACAGGGAAATCAGGGAAGACTATTAACAGCTCCAAGAGAGAAATGCTAAATCACATTCAGAAGCAAACCAAAAAAAGATCACCTCTGAATTTTCAGCTCAGACCCTAGAAGCAAAAAGAAACTGGAAGTACATCTTCAATGTCTGAATGATCACAACATGCAGCTGAGAATATTATACCCAGAAAAATTCAGCTTCAAATTTGATGGGTAAAGAAGAACTTTTCGTGACAAGATCAAAATAGCAGCATTCATGAACAGAAAAGCATCATTAAAAAGAATACTCAAAGATGAACTCCAGAAAGAAGAGCAAGCAAACACTTTTCAAAAATGACAGAGGAAATTCTAAAAAGGTACATGCCATCAAAATACAAACAAGACAGCAAAGAACTAACTAATAAAACATGATGACAATAAACCAGAAACATACAACTACTCTAATACTGAATGAGAATGGTCTTAATGCACTAATCAAAAGACACAGATTAGTAGACTGGATCTAAAAACAAAATCCAATAATATGTTGCTTAAAGGAGACCTACCTTAAAACCAGTGATATCCACAGATTGAAGGTGAAAGGTTGGAAAAAACCTACCAGGCATATGGTTAAAGAAAGCAAGTTGGTGTTGCAATATTTATATCTGACAAAGTGTATTTCAAACATAAACTAATCAGAAGAGATAAGGAGGCCACTACATGGTAGTAAAGGGAACAATAAAACAGGAAGATATAACCATAGTAAATATATACTCTCCAAACACCAATGCTCCCAACTATGTGGATAAATTATTACATGACATAAAACCACTTGTGGACCTCAACACAATAATATTAGGAGACTTTAATACTCCACTATCATCAATATACAGATCATCAAAGCAAAAAATAACAAAAATTAAAAAAAAATAAAAACAATAAAGAGATCTTCAGCCTAAACAATTCCATAAATCAAATGGACTTAACAGACATCTACAGAATATTCCACAAAAAAATTGGCTAAATATACCCTCTTCTCAGCAGTGCATGGATCCTTCTACAAAACAGATCATATTCTAGTTCACAAAGGAAATTACACAAAATATAAAAGAGGAGCCATTACTCTATGGATCCTTTCAGACCATAACATCATGATCCTAGCAAGTAACAGCAAAAATCATAACAGAAAACATGCATATACATGGAGATTGAATAATATCCTATTAAATGAAGAATGGATCCAAGAGACATGAGAGAAGAAATCAAGAAATTCTTGGAAGAGAATGAGAAAGAAGACATAACATATCGAAACTGCTGGTACAGCATGGAAACATTCTTAAGGGGAAAATTTATAGCACTGAATGCTGAAAAGTCAAGAGAGACCCAAATAAATAAGCTACACTCTACCTCAAATCCCTACAAAAGTAAAAACAATTTAATCCCAAACCCAGTAGAAAACAGGAAATAATCAAGATCAGAGCTAAAATCAAAGAAATTGAGAAAAAAAGAATCAATGAAATCAAGAGCTGGTACTTTGAAAAAATAAATAAAATTGGAAGGCTCCTAGCCAATATCACTAAAAGAAAGAAGGAAATGAAGCAAATCAACAAAATCACCAAACAAAAGGGAGCAATAACTACTGACCCCATGAAATCTAACAAATTATATTAAGGAACATATTATGGAAACTGCACTCCTCTAAATGGATAATCTGGAAGACATGGGCAAATTTCTAGATACATTCAACCTCACCAAATTGACAAAGGATGATATTGAAAATCTAAACAGCCCAATAACAGGCATGGGAATCCATATAGCTATTAAAAGCCTTCCAAAGATGATAACCCCAGTACCCCAATGGATCCCCCATGAGTTTTACCACACCTATGAGGAGGAGCTAACACCTCTCCTTATTAAACGTCCAAGAAATTGAAAAGAAGGGAACTCTCCCAAACACCTTTTTTTATTGAGAAATTTATTTGTTGAGCAATCATACAAATTTTTAACAAAATAATATATAATTTATATAGATTCTGAAGATTAGATTTACTCCCAAGAGTGACCTCCCAGTTACCTACCCTTATCCCTCCCTTCCCCTTCCCACTTTTTATGAGGCAACCATAACTCTGATACCAAAACTCAACAAAGACACATCCAAAAAAGAAAACTACAGACCAATATCCCTGAGGAATATCAATGCAAAAATCCTTAATAAGGTTCTAGAAAACCACTTTCAAAAACACATCAAGAAGTTAATTCACCACAAACAAGTGGGCTTCACTCCAGGGATGCAATGCTAGTTCAAAATACTCAAAGCAATAAATGTGGTTCATCTCTTAAACAGAATTAAGGACAAAAATGATATGATCATCTCAATTGATGCAGAAAAGTCTTTGATAAAATCCAGCACTCATGTATGCTCAAAATTCTAGAGAAGATAAGGATCAAAGGATCATATCTTGGTAAAGGCCACATATGCCAAACCCTTAGCTAATATAATATTAAATGGAGAAAAACTGAAAGCATTTCCACTAAACTCAGGAACAAGACAAGGCTGTCCACTCTCACCACTTTTATTCAATACAATTCTTGAGACCCTAGCAGGAACAATCAAACAAAAAAGGGAAATCAAAGGGATAAGAATCAGAAGAGAGGAAGTCAAACTATCCTTGTTTGCTGACATTATCCTATATCGCGAAGACCCAAGAAACTCCACCAGAAAACTGCTTGAGCTTACAAACAGATTTAGCAAAGTGCGGGTTACAAGATCAATACCCATAAATCAATAGCTTTCCTACATGCTAACAATAATAAGGCAGAGGAAGAAATCAGGAAATCAGCCCTATTCACAATATCCTCAAAATAAATAAGATATTTGAGAATTAATTTAAAAAGGGAAGTAAAAGACCTCTATAATGAAAATTATCAGACATTGAAGAAAGAAATCAAAGAAGACCTGAGAAGATGGAAAATGTCCCATGCTCCTGGTTAGGCAGAATTAATGTAATTAAAATGGCCATTCTGCCAAAAGTGCTATACATATTCAATGCAATCCCCATCAAGATACTGATGTCATTCTTTACAGATATAGGAAAAGAAATTCTCAAATTAATTTGGAACATCAAGAAACCCAGAAGAGCAAAACATTACGAAGCATGAAAGATGAAACAGGTGGATTCACAATACCAGATCTAAAACTGTACTATCGAGCTGTAGTAACAAAAACAGCATGGTACTGGTATCAAAATAGGAATGAAGACTGAGACAAACTCAAAAATCTTTAAACATGTGATCTTTCACAAAGAGGGTCAAACAATAACACGGAAGAGAGAAAGCCTATTCAACAAATAGTGCTGGACAAACTGGACAGGCATTTGCTGGAAGATGAAATTAGATCCTTATCCCTAACATTTGCACAAAAACAAATCAAAGTGGATCAAGGAACAAAGAATTAAACAAGCTACCATACAAGTGTTAGAAGAAAAGTTAGAACTAACACTCCAACATTTGGGACTAGGCAAAGACTTTCTCAATAAGACTCCTAAAGAAAAATAATTAATGTAAAAAATCAATTAAGTGTGGGCTGGAGTGGTGGCTTGGTGGTTACAGTGCTTCCCTGGCATGTGCAAGTATTTGGGTTCAAACCCCAGCACCACGTACACAACTAAGTGTCAGAGCAATGAAAGCCACATGAAAAACTAAATAAAAACTGATACCATTTCTGTCTCTCTCTCTTTCTCCCTCTCTCTCACTGTCCCTCTCTTTACAAAAAAAAAAAAATCAATGAATGGATGCCATTAAACTAAAAAGCTTCTGCACAGCCAAGGAATTAGTCAAAATTGTCAAGAGGCAACATACAGAAAGGAGATAATCATGGCCTGTGTTTCCTCTGACAGGGTACTAACATTCAAATTTACAAAGAACTCAAAAAACTCAATACAAAAAAAAAAAAACAAAAACAAGAAATCCAATCAATAAACGGGCCAGAGAGCTAAACAGAAACTTCTCAACAGGGGAAATTGAGCAAGCCAATTACTAAATCACTAGTCATCAGAGAAATGCAAACCAAAACTGCATTAAGATTTCACCTCACTCCAGTCACATTGGTAAAGATGAAGAATATGAAACAATAATAGATGCTGGAGGGGTTGTGGGGAGATAGGAGCACTAGCACACTGTGGGTGGAACTACAGACTGTACAGACGCTCTGGAAAGCAGTGTGGAGATTCAAAAATTAAGGATGAATCCACCACATGATACAGCTGTTCCTCTTCTGGGTATTTTCCCAGAGGAGTTAGAATTAGAACATTACAGTGACAGAGCAAAATCTGTGTTCATAGCAGCTCAATTTACAATAGCTAAATAAGGAAACAAACCCAGATGCCTCTCACTGGATATATGGATCCAAAAGCCCATATTACAAAGATACAATGGAATTCTACCCAGCAGTTAAAAACAGATATTATGGCCTTTGAGGATAAATGGATGGTGATGGAAGAAGTCATGCTGAGCAATGTTAGCCAAACCCAGAGAGTCAAGGGCTGAATGTTTTCACTCTTTTGTGGAGGCTGGAGCTAAACCCAGGCTTGGGTGAAAGGTTGTCAGACTCATGTATTAGACCCAGCAAAGGCATAGCAACACATAATCTAGGGCAATCATAGATATATGTGGGGAGTAAAGGGACTGGTGTAGGTGGAGGGGAGAGTAAGGCCGGTGGGACAGGGAGACAATCCACAAGGTAGTGAACTCTACCCCACTGAGAATCCAAATAATACATGTGCAATCTTGTAATTCTGGAAAATTCATAATCTCAACATTTCTATTGTATGTAGGGGTGAAATATAGAAGAATCAAGATACAGGTGTGGGATATGTGGGTGTAATTCTGGTTTAAGAATAAATGCATATCAGGTGGCCCACATTTAGTTGTTAAGGTCAGCCGGCGCCTGCCGTCCAACGACTAGGGGAGTCCGCGTCACCAGACTGCCCAGCTCGCATCTCTGCATCCAGCGCTGCTGCGCCCACTCCTCCAAAAATTTGTTAAACAATCACACAAGCTTCTAATGAAATAACATAATATGTATATAGATTCTGAAAATTAGATTTACCCCTGAAAGCCCCCCCAATTACCCACCCTTATCCTTCCCCCTTTTCCCAAAACATCTCTAAAAGTGTATTAGGTTGTATGACATTAAACCTTATCCGGATTTAAAACATGATACTAGGGGACCCCAAGATGGCAACCACCCCACCAACAGTGACTCCAAGATGCTCCTGAGAAACACCTCATGCTACAGGAGTGCACGCGGATTCCCATGGTAGGACAAAGCTCCCAGTGTGGGGGAACATTACCCCCACTAATTTTTTTTTAACTCCAAAGGAATAGCATAGTGCATTAACGAATATAAAGGATAAGTCTGTGGAGCCCTCGCAATCGGCCCCACACCCAAGGGGAGGGGATCTAATCTGGAGGGGAGGAAATGAAGTAAATTTCCTAATTAAATACCCTAATCTGGGGGCTGGAGCGGTGGCTCAGCTTGCCTGACAAGCACGAGGACCCAGGTTCAAACCCCAGCACCACGTACACAACTAAGTGTTGGAGAAACTAAGGCCATGTGAAAAACTGAATAAAGTTGTTTCTCTCTTTCTCTGTCTCTCTCACTGTCCCTCTCTTTTTATTAAAAATAAGAAAACCCTAATCTGGTCATGAACCCCCTGAACTGATTGTTCTTAATTTACTAGAACTTAGTATAAAGCTCTGGGAATTAATCGCTCACATTAGCGAACTTACAGCTGTTTGTGCGAGCAGCAGCATCCGGCTCACAATTGTGAGGTTTCCCTGAGGGCGGGACGGGTTGCTCAGCAAAAAACAGTCTTGGGGTCTCAGCCACCATGGTCAGAAAACCAGAATCTACCCCCCCCCCCGAGATTTGGCCATCTCCCAAGGGGTCTGTGTGGTGCTGGGATTTCCCTCTCCACCTCCGGTCGCTGCTGGCAGAGTCTGGGGAGGAGAGGATTCGGCACAAGAACTTTAACTCAATCATGGTGGACAACACTTTTCCACCTGTGCTCACAGTTCACAAGAGCTGATTTTCAAGTCCTTTAACATAATAGCTCGTACCAGCCTGCAAGAACAGGGAGGTTGCTCAACAGCAACTTGGGGCCTCAGTCCCCACGAACAGAAAGAGAGAAGTTACCGCCCCCACCCCGCCGTCTGCCCTGGGGGCTGTTTGGAACTGCACATCCCCTCTCCAGGTAGCAAACCTCTCGGATGGTGACCTTCTGCCTGCCCCTCTACATGCCCAACTGGGAGGAGTCTATGAGCAGGGCTTGCTGCAGCAGGGCACGTCCTTCTCAAGGGGACCACCTGCCTCAGCCTCTGCAAAAGCGACCTGTAACTCTCTAACAAGGCAAGGTCTGACATCAGCCTCAGGAAGCTTTGAATAAAAGGGGCAGCATGGTCTTTCCCTTAGCTGAGCCCTGTGCATAGCCAAGGCTACGTGGGCCCTGACCTCTCCAGGTGCATGCAACTGACAACCACATAAGCACTGGCACAATCTGGACCATCTTTCACAGGTTTCTGTCAACCCCACAGAGCAGCTCTTAGGATTTCTAAAGATCATAAGTCATACAGAGTGGATCACCAGTGATCCTGAGGAACCGAGTTCCAGGCTGGCCACTCTCCTTGGATCAGTCAGAGACCCACACATCTACACTAGGATCAACTAGATTGTCTACAGCTTCTGAGCCCCAGGCCCAAGAAATTCTAGAGTGTGGACAGGCAGAAAGTAATCGCCTCAGGATTACAGCCCAGGGTGAGCTGAACTCTATCCTCGCAAGAAGTGTGAGACGGCAGGTTTTTATACCCCTTTGCAACAGAAAATTTTGAGGAGATTCTCCAAGAAAATCCAGATCACTGGACTTATCCAAACTGCTTCTCCCCGACAAGCTCAACTATGAAGAATTCCGAGCTACATGACAGATTTGAACACATCCCTCAACAGTACATACTCGCTGACCTAGGGGGCAAAACACTCAGAACTTTCAAAACTAGTTTTGTGTTGTGTTTTCATGTGCCTCTTGGGGTTTTTTTGTTTGCTTTGTTTTTTTTGTTTTTTGTTTTTTGGTTTTTATTTTTGAACAAGCTTACAAGATTTTAACAAAATAATATAAAATGTGTATAAAATGTGTATATATTCTGGATATTGCAATTATCCCCAGGAATGCCCCCCATTACCCTCCCTTATCCCTCCCTTCCCCTTCCCTTTATAACTCTAAAAAAAGGTATTAGATTGTAAAGCATTACATCTTATCTGGATTTAACTCATGTTACTAGACCAACTTTCTCATTGTCCAGGGTCTAGTCCCCACCTCCACCTATGAGTGGAGACAATCGACCCTTTGATCTCTGGGTTAAGCTGATTTTACTCATCATAATCTCTTCCATAACCATCCATTTACCCTCGAAGGCTGCAAGGTCATTGTTTCTAATTGCTGTGTAATATTCCATGGTATAAATGTACCACAGTTTTTGGATCCATTCTTCCTGTGAGGGACACTGGGGTTGTTTCCATAGCCTAGCAATGGTAAATTGTGCTACAATGAACATCGATATTACTGTGTCACTGTAATGTGCTGATTCTAAGTCCCCTGGAAAGATACCCAGGAGTGGAATAGCAGGGTCGTATGGTGGAGTCATCCCTAATTTCTTAAGGATTCTCCATACTGCTTTCCAGAGGGGCTGTACCAGTCTGCAGCTCCACCAATAGTGTGTTAGTGTGCCTATCTCTCCACAGCCCCTCCAGCATCTATTGTT
>PVKS010031059.1:0-23788 GCA_004027875.1 Aplodontia rufa
TAGCATGAGTTAAATCCTGATAAGATGTAATGCTTTACAATCTAATACTTTTTTTAGAGTTATAGTGGGAAGGGGAAGGGAGGGATAAGGGAGGGTAATTGGGGGGGGCACTCCTGGGGACAGTTGCAATGACCAGAATATATACACATCTTATACACATTTTATATTGTTTTGTTAAAATCTTGCAAGGTTGCTCAAAAATAAAAAAATAAAAAAAATAATGATAATAATTCTCATTGAGTATTTCTATATGCTCAGGCCTTGCAGCCTTACCAAATAAATATAATTACCTGCTACTTTTCAGAGAATCTAAATAGCTTTCCTGAGGTTATATACCCAGTAAGTTGGGGAGGCAGCGCTCTATTGCTCTATTTCACGCAGGCTGCAAGGTTACTCAATGGGAAGACAGAAATGCATAATAACAAGGAGTGGTTAAGAAAAGCCCAGGAAGATGCCATCTGACTTATGCCTTTGAAGATGAGGTTGATTTCATTAAGGAGGGGGGCTTGAGAGTGAAAGGAGAGAAGAAAATCTCCTGGCAGAAACAAGGTCATAGAAACTTGCAAGAGCATTTCCTACATGTGCAGAAGCAGCAAGCAGTTAGGTGTGGCTGAGGAGTATGTAGTCTCCAGTGTGACAGAGGAGTTGTGTGCCTACTGTGTAGGGAGGGTCTGCTCTGGTGATGGCTGAGTGGGTAGAGGTGAACCCTAACCCATATGTAGCAGGATGCATTCCATTACTAGGGACATGTGACTTATGTGGCTTGTCTCAAATAGATGAGCTGGCTGAAACAAATGCTGTCTTTCAAGTCCGTGAAGCTGGTTGATGGAGGACTCAGGAATAAGGACGTTATCCAAATCTCGGGGCTCAAATCATTTGAGGCTATCTGAAAACTGATTAGGAAGCTGTCATCTGAAAGAGGAAAATGGAGCAGGTGCGGTGAAGAGCAAAGTGGGAACATCAGGAGGTCTCAGAAAAAGAAGTGGAGAGAGCAGATCTCCCATTTCTGTCACGTTTTCAGTTTCCAGTTCTTTAGGGCCCAGTCTTTTTCCTGTTCTGGACCCCAAAGATCTCTGTATCCTACAGTTATGGGAACCATATTACTTACGATACAAACTGTCACACTTTTGAGAAGGAAAGGGTGTACTCTTAATAACTACAGGTGTACGCTGGAGAAGTCCTAGGAAATGGGTAGATGCAAGAGTGGGCTAGGAAGTGTTCAGCATCTTGCTTTCCAGAGGGCAGCAGCAGGAATGACCACAATGGTTCAAAATCTGATTGGCAGTGTTTGCCAATTCCTGTAGTGTAAATACTCATTCATGGCTGACGATATCAACTGGCTTGAAACGTTCCTGAAGATATAACCATCAGCTTTCTCAAGCAGAGGCAAGTTGGGGCCAGCACAACACTGCATGCATGTTGCCCTACCTAATAATCTCCTTTATATGACCTCCCTTTACTTTTACTTGGGCCCTTTGAGTGCATGTGACCCTTGGATCTCCAAAAGTACTGACTAGAACAGTAGTGCATTTGGACAAGGCTGTGGGAAGTTGACCTCCAAGACTGCCCTCAACCTCCTTAAATGGAAAAAAAATCTTAAACTTCCTTTTTACTCCTTATCATGCCCAGTACACTGAGGAGCACATAATAATTGTCAGTAAATAACTGTTGAATGAATGCTTCAGATGCCATTCATTGTACCCCTACTGCACGTTTACTCAGCTGTGATTTCTCATTTGCCTGTCAGCAGTAGGAAAGTAACTTGTGACAGCAGAAAACACCAGCTTCTCAGGGAGCTCTGAGACCTGAGATCTGACATTCTTACCCAGATCTGATTGTGGTTAACTCACCATCCACTGTCAAATTCTAGGCTTCCATGAGTAGAAAATGAAGCTATGGGACGGTGTTACTTTATAGCTACTTGAGTACCAGTTGCCTGATCAGTGCTTCTCCTTAGCTTGCTCACGTTGGCCCAAGGCTAGCTCTGTCACAACTTTCTTCATTCTTCAAGTAAGAAAATCTTTGCTTTCCAAAAAGCAGAATCTTCTTCCTTCCTGTCTTAGGAAGAATCTTCTTCCATCCTGTTACCCAAGCTCATTAGTTAAACCTGGATTGTGCAATTGCATCTCACCTGGAATCTAGTTTCTCTTTTCCCTCCTTTTCATTCCTATTGCTGTTGCTTGTATGTAAAGATCTCTGCACTTATTCAGTTTTGTAAACTAATCATATGAATTCAATTTCTACCAGATTTCCTGAAAGCAATTATTTTACTTGTTTCTGAGAAGTTATAAGAGTGGACAACATTTCCTCTGAACGTCCAAAATGTGTTAGATGATTGATATAGCACTTTGGTTGGACAAAATCTGTTTCAAGTTAGGCATATGTATGAGCTTACGCACACATACACACACGCACACAAACACACATTCACACACACATGCACACACCTTCTGATAGTTCTCAGCTGAAATTAAATTTAGTGAAATGACAATTCTATTCTGTATAAACACTGTCCTTTTTAAGTGTATTGTTTAAACAATTTTTTATTTACAAAAGTCTTCCCAGATTGCATTGCCAACCAATAAAAAATGTTTAAGTAATTAAAAAGTTTCAAAGGAAAATTATTCCAAAATACCCTAAAAAGTAAGCTATGAAATCACAATTGTAACTGGAGACTTTTGAGTTTCAACACACAGTAGTTACCCATAAGTGTAAGGAAACCCAGACTCATTATACTTGAGATTTTTGGTTGTAGTAAGAGAAATGAACCTTTATAAACAATAGAATGAAAGTCAATTCACTACAAAATTCTATGTCTCTCAATGTGTACATTCATGTGAACTTATTAATGCAAAATAATGATGATATGAATCTAAATAATAGATGCTTGAGTATTTGCTGCTGTGGAAAGATATTCACAATATATTGTTAAACGGTGAAAACTTATAAAGCTACAAAACTTTTATAGTAACTTCTTTTTACATATTTTTGTGTGCTTGTGATAGATATTGGATTAGAAAAACATGATCTTTTAAATGTGATTATACATAGTGGGTATACCTGGATAGAGGGAACACAGTCATGTTGGTTTATTCCTCTATTTACATTTTTCATTTTGCTCTGTTGTTCTCATGAGCTTACTGAAATTTGAAGAGGATAGAGTCTTACACAATTTACTATGAAATGAAGCATATATATGTGTTCCATTTATGGAGCAGGGACATCTAAGTGAGTCATTAAATTCCTGCCTTTTTATTTAGGGATAGATTTTAGAAAGGTGAGCAGGGATAACATTGAGAAATGAGAACACCTTAGGCAACCTGAATTAGTGACTGCTTAAAGAGTTAAGACATCTCATCTCTCCATGGAACAAGGAGAACAAAGATTTTATTGTATTATTAATTAGAATCCCACTTTGCATAGTCTGTGGTTAGAAACTTCAGTGAAATTGGTAAAGGATCCTATTCTCAAAGGGTTACAAAGCACATATTGTTGTCAATGTTAATCCAGGACAGAAAGATGCCATCTTTGGAATAAAAATTAAATACGTTTGATATGAAACAAACCACATTAGCCACTTTCACAGGTTGAAATATGAAACAGTGGTGAATTGTTCCAGGGATTTTGTTAGCATTCTTACTTAAAATGAATGCTCTTATTTCCTGGAAACCTAAGATTTCATATTTTCTGACAGTTTATCTGATGGTGAAAATCTAACTGGATTATAAATGTTGTCAACCATGATGTTTTCCAATTAGTAGATCAAGGTTTCCATCAATTTATTTCCTTAAAGTAAAAATAACACCTGATTGATCCAAATTCTAGTGCTGAATACAGTTCCTAACACTTAACAGGCATGCAACAAAAGTAAGTAAACTTGATGGAGAAAGAATATGTGCTTACCTGGAAGTCCCTAATCAGTGCTTGCTGTTAAAGAGAATGACCTGGTAGAAAGAATAATGGATCCAGAGATCAGTGACTTGAGTTCTAATCCCAGCTTTTCTATTAACTCAGTGTGTGATTGCTTCTTTGAGGCTCATTTACCCATGCATTTAAATAAGGATTCGACTAGATTAACTCCTTTGGGAGTTTCTTTCAGATCCAAGTACTTGCAGTTCCAAAGGACCCCTCAGGGTTTCTTTCCTTTCTGTTCCTATTGCTAAAGCTCATGTATTTATTGATGTATTCCACAGATGCTTATTGAATGTCATCTCTGTCTGTCAGCTTTGTGCTCTATCGTGCAAAACAGGCCAGCAAACAAGGCAGGCATACACACTTCCTGGCTTTTCTCCCGTGAGAGAATTGAGTTCATTCTGCTTGACTGAATGACTGTATGTTTGTATATATATGCACACACATACATACACATAATATATATATATATATATGTATGCATATATACACATGTATGTTTTAATTTTACTCATCATTTAAAATAAGATCTTAGAGGGATGGGAAATTATTCTTATTGAAGAAATTGCTTGTCACTATAGCAGTTTATGAATCACAAGTATTAAAAAGGTCTATATTCCTAATTTACATTTCCTTTTTAATTAAATGAGCCTAAATAATGAAAATTTGAGGTTTTCTAGCTTTTTAATGACTTTGTGGGTATATTTCATACTACATTGTAGATGTATGCTTAAAATGCAGTTTATGTCATATTTTATATATAAACATATTTTAATGAACCTGAGTAAACCGAATGTTTTGTTAATATACAGTGAGTCAGATTATCATGTAATTACTATCCAACTCATATTTTTCTTTTAATATAATTTTTTCCCTAATGCAAAGCATCTCCAAACTTTAATATAAAGGAGACAATTATACTAAAATATTTATAGCCACGTTTTGGCACAACAGAGCTATTTTTATTGCTTTTATCTAATACTGAGGACAAGAGAGCTTGCAACATCCTACATTCTCAGGGTTATTTAAATCAGGAGGCTGGTTACGATGCTGTAGCAAACAACTCTGCACATTTAAACGTATAAAACACTGTGAGTTTTCTTCTTACTCCTATTACACATTCATCTTGGGTATGGATGAACTGGACTGATCATAATCACTCTGGAACCCAGGCTTCGGATTCTATTTCATGATAAGGAGAAGAGGGCAAAATGAGCTCTGGAGGGTCTTCACCTTCAGGACTTAGATTCCATTACAAATCATTGGTAGGAGTTGGTCATGTGCTCCATATGCTCACAGGAGGCCAGGGAGTGCCATCCTACCATCTGCCTCGAAGGAAGACAGCTGGGATACATGATGAGTAACACTCATCACTTTCATATCATATGCATGATATGAAAAATTGTTTTTAAGCCTTAGCTATGTTAATTTTCTAGGGAATCAATTAACTGTTGATTTTCCTAGCAATTTGTTTATTTGAGAAGCCATTTCTTTTAGAATGTACATATATGTTATGGTTTGAATCTTTAATGACCGCACCCGCCCCGCGTGCACACACTCGACCACCACCAAAGCTTATGTTTAAAAGCATTTTCCCCAATACAGCAAGGTTCAGAGGTTGGGATTATCAAATTAGATTATGGGAACTGTAACCTCACCAGTGGATTAACCCATTTGATGGACTGAATAATTTGAATGAACTACTAGGTGGTAACTGTAGACAGGTGGAGGAAGGTCACTTGGGCATGCTCTTGAGAACTGGATCCTCTTGAACAGACTGCCCTTAGCAGAGCAGCTTTAATCTTCCACATCCTTCCTCACTTCAGGCCCAGAGCAACGGAGTTGGCCAACTATGGAATGAACCTCTGAAGCTGAAGCCATGATCCCAAAGTAAAATTTTCTACTCTAAGTTGTTCTTGGCAGGAGTTTTGGTCACAATGATGAAAAGTATATGTCAAAGCATTAATTTATCAAAAATATCTTCTGCATTATATGATATATTGGTAGAATTCTATTACTATCTTCAAATTTAGATATATAATAATACTTGCAATGATTTATATATACTTCTGTAGTTTATTCCATGGATAGTATTACCTTATTACTGTGATTTTCAAAATCATCAAAAAGGAAGAAGAAAGCTTATGTTATGGTAGAGGTTCTGTTTGTTTAATCCCCTCCCCCGCTTGTTTTTTTATTAGACTCTTCAGGGTTTTGGCTCACTTTGCAATTTCAGTATTATTCTTTGACAGAACTCTGCCAGTGCTTACTTATTGTCCATTCCAATGACAATTCCGAGGCATAGCAGATAGGACTATGTGGGATCATTTTACAATTTCAATTACTTCAGGATATCAATCTCAAAGACTGATTTCATTGTTCAAATTTTGTATGTAAAGTAGTAAACAGTGGATAAGTACCTCTTAATTTACATCTTCAATCTTAAGTAATATTTTTAAATGTATGAATAATTTTATTAACTTATTTATTAATTGGTTCTACATACCTTTATTATACTCCTTCTATGCAGAAAACACTCAAATTTATTTAATTACATAGTTATAACTAAAAATTTATAAGTAAAATAAAAAATTTTTAAAGAAAATTAGTTATGCATTGAGAGTCCTAAAAGTGCTGTTATTCTATCAAAAACAGGCAATATATGCCTAGCAACAGAAAGTACATTTTGCAATACATATGCAGTGGTTGGGTGAGGATCATTCTTTTGTGTTGTCCTTTGCAGAGAAGCAGTGTATGCACGTGGGAGCTGATTGACTTGGAGATACTAGCATATGTCACTGTTAAAGATTCTGGATCTATATTTTCTTACCCAACCAGAAGCAACTATTATGTACAGTAGGCCTTACACTTTAGTGAGAACTTTGACCATAAAGATCAATAAGACACACTAGGTCATATTCTCATGTAGTTCACAGTCAACTGGAGAAAATAGATATGTTAATATGTAATTAGCAGTTAAATAATATGTTCTATGGCAAAAGAACCTCTCGAGTACAATGGAAGCATGAAGATATTGAGGAAAAACCAACCTGGAGATATCAGTGAGATCTTTAAGAGTGGATAATGGAGTGGGATGTGCTTAGGGTCTCCGGGTGGAATGTGCTGGTGTAGAGAGGGAGAACACTGCCAAGTATAGTAAGTAGCATGAGTGATTAAATACATGGAAGTTGAAAATGTACAGCTGGAGGGCTGTGTATGTGAAGGGTGGGCAGAGTGGCAGATGTTGCTGAAGGAAGATTGAGCCTGGCAGAACAGGACCTTGACTTAGGTTTGCCTCAGAAGAGGATCCTTTCCAGATAAGAAAGGAGAGGCCAGAGAGCTCCTGAAAAGACATCATCTAAAATAATTTGAATTTATCTTATAGATACCTGGCATTTTGTGAAGCAAGAAAGTGACATGGTCAGTCTGGGATGTTTGGGAATAGGGGAAGAGAAACTAGAAAGAGCTCAAGTCTGGGCATCCTCAGCTTACTTCCCCAGTGATGAGATTCCAGGCAATTGAGTAGGTGACTAATTCTTGTACTTTATAATATTATGAATATGCTTAGAAAATGGCAGCTGGCCTTTTAATAACTTGGTTGCTTTTTCTACATGAAACAACTCCATTAATTTTCTTTGAAGTACCAATGCATTTGTTAGAAAGCAACAGACTTGTTATAGTAGTCACTGGCTCTCAGCTAGGAAAATCTGCGCAGTGAAACGTGCTTATTTAGACTTTTCTATTAATAGATAGTAATGGTCTGCTGGGGAGACTTCTACAGCGATCATTTCATGACAGCCTTATGTGACTTAAATGCAAGAACCCATTAGTGAATAAAGAGTTTTGTCACACATATAGCCATTGGCATAGTTTGAAGCATGATATGTAGCTGACATGAAATGAAAGTGCTGAGAGTGAAATTTATTCCAACTCATTCAAAAGCAGAATATAATAGTTTTTGATGCTGTGCAGAGAGGATGCTGCTATCAGTACTATCATCTCTTCTTGACAAATAAAGAATCAAAATGAAGGAGAATGATCGGTGCCAAAATTGTCTACCTCGAAATATTGTCTTTAGAATGCCTAAGCAGGTGTTCTGCTGTGTTCCTGCACCAATCACAGTGGATCATTTGAGAGATTTTAGAAATGACCTTTGTTGTCAATAATGAGACAAAGTAGGTCATGCTCTCTTCTTCTTTGAACTTTGAAATGCTATGTCTTTATCTTAGGAATATGAAGTCATTTTCTGTGCTACTTAGAACTATCCATCACTGTTACTTTGCTGTTATGAAATTTTACTGTTTTTGCCAGTTAGACTGGGTAGTGATTTTGGTACAAAAAACTTTGGTAGTCACTGCATCTATAAAATTCTGTTTCTTTCGAATAGATATAGTTGATCTGTAAGTTTCCAAGCATTTAGATTGTTTGTGCTTTCACTTACAGGTACGTTTTGATACATACTTTTTTGTGGTGAAATGACCATTTGTTTTGGGAATCCATTTGCCATTTAAATTATAAATCTCCCAAAGGCCAGGAGATTATTCCTTCAAATAGCCTGCTGGACAAGTTTATACAGTTCTCAAGTGTGCCATATTACCAAGAATTATTTGAAATTTGCATTAAGTATCTGTTAGACCTGTTGAATTTTTCAGAAATCTATGAATATCTTAGCCTTTTGAGTCTTAGTATTATTTTTTCCTAAAACTTTTTGTAGGTCTGTATTATTTGAGGAGTGGTTTAGTACAGCTGAATATCTCCTTGAGGAAGAGACAAATTATAATCTTCTTCATGTCTTTCTGAAACGGAAAGGGTATTCTTTGACCACAGAGTATTACTCAATTGGTGAGTGAGTGTGGAATTAGATGAGAGAGAGAACCGACCTGAAGCTCTATAGTATTTACTGAAAAGTAGAATGGAAGTAGTGGAAAAGATATGAGATTATATCTATCTGATATATTCTGACTTACTTCATATTTCTGCATCGATATTTTGATAATTTTCCTCTGACATAGATGAAGTTATTCTATAACTAGCTTTCTTACAAACCTTTTCAATAGAGAAGAAAATAACACATTCTATTTTTTAACTTCTTTACCAAACATTTATCAAATGCCTACATTGTGTCATTCCTTAAACTGAACATGATAAATTGTTGCCTTAGAAAAGTTCTAGGTTAGTCACTATTTTGTCCTGATTTGTGTGTGTGTGTGTGTGTGATGCTGGGATTGAACCCAGGGTCTTGCACTTACTAGGCAAGTGCTCTACCACTGTGATCTGCCCCCAACCCTTGAACGTTCTTTTGATTGCATTTAAGTGAAGTTCTAGGAGCAAAGTGTTCTGATGGCTGAAAATCTGTCCCTGCTGTGTTTGTCAGGAAAACCTAGGGCTAGCCAGCTGTGAGCATTAGCTAATTGAAAATATTGAGGAGGGAAAAATGGTTGCAAAACCAAGACTTTTTTTCTTAACTGGAATGCCACATAGAAATATTTTTTGATGTAGTCCTACATCCACAAAACCAAACTAAAGGTAAAGGGGTTATATAGAAATGCTTCAATTCACAGATAATTATAAATGAATGTGGGTTTCCTAAGGTAGATATTCATCCAGTGACTATTTTTATATTTGTATATTTACAAAGAATTGATTCTAAGAGAAGATATATTTATTGGAGAAAGAACTTAGGAATGAGAGAGACTTGGGTTTGAATAAAGTCTTCAGTATTTGGTGGTCTTTGGCTTTGAATCTCAGAACATGAGTTTCTTTATATGTACAATGGAAGATGAAAATACATATGCAAAGTTATTGTAACATTTTCAAAGCTACTAGTACACAGAAGACACTCAGGAATTGGTAGCTATTTTCTTTTTGTTGTTAATTTACTTTTAATGAATATTTTAGTCCTATTGTGAGCAAAAGATTACAGGAAGATTTTGTGGGAGGAACTCAAAGAGGAAGAACCTAACAATTCTGTCTTTAAAAGAGATTGTCAGTTTGGCTGGGGAGTAGACATATTCACATATCAAATAAATCTGAAGCATTCCTAATGTAAAATGTGTAGTACAATACAACAACGTGAGAGGCAGAAATGTAGTGCAGGGGTCATTTTTATTTTACCAAGAAGAAAATTCTAGATCATTATTGCCCTTTCCTCCAAGCTCTAATTATAGATCTCCTTCTTAGATGTGACCATGATAAGAATACTTCTAATAAACTCCAAGATTTTATTGAGAAAGATTATTAATAATCAGTAACTATGTTATGTCCGACCACAATAAATAGGAGTGTGATTGTAGTCATCATGGTTTGCTTTAATTCAGTTCTATACTTAACTCTTGATGCTATTTCTAATAAGCTCTAGTCTTTAAAACTAAATCTTTATGTTGGCCTCTTGCATAGGGAATATTCAGATGTCAACATAATTGCAGATGTTCATGGTCGATCACTCTCCACTGCCTGAGTGCTACCATTCCTTTCTTCCTGATCCATGGCAGACAGCGATCAAAGCATTCTCTCACTGAATGCAGAAACTTCCTATCTTGGCTTCTCAGGCAGTCACAACCAATTATTTTACTCGACACATGAGATAACATTTATTTTTCATCCCAACATAAGCATTCTGAGTTTGAGAAAGTGCATGCTCACTGTCTTAACTAAAGCGACCTTGTAGCCAAGTAAATCTATATTTAGGAAACATGACCAACTAGATTTAATACTAGCATATTTTTTTCTTATTGGTATTAATATATCCTGGAATTCCATGCAATCAACTGGCAGAATGCAATAGTTCACAAATATTCGTGTGTATTAGAACCACCTGAAGACTTGTCAAAGCTCAACGTGCTAAGTCCCACCCCTGGAGTTTCTGATTTAGAAGGTAGCCATCTTTAAGAACGGGTCTAAATACTTTTAGGAAATGTCACTCCAAGGGTTTCTGGAGGTACCAATCCTGGAGTCACACTTGGCTAACCCAATGTGACTGGCTTTATGAAAGAAACAGACTTACAGACAGAAAAGCCTGGGGAGTGACATTATTGTGCTTTGAGCATAAATTTTTTTGAACATCAATTTTTCCCTATAATAAAACCTGTATAATGGAAGTATTTTAAGCATAACCTGAGAAATATTTCAAGAATTTAGTTGAAATAATCCCTCAGCAAATGTTTGTTCCCCTTGAGTACTTTTTTTTTTACTTTGTAATACTATTAATAAAAGGTCTAGCATTATTCCGGATGTGATAGAGAAACCGGGGCAATAGTGTCCTATTCTTGCTCTTTGTTCCAAGAAACATCACATATCATAATCTTCAGAAACTCACTGTATATCATTCTAAAGATCACACCATATTTTCCCATTGCTCTGAAAGGTTGCTTTAGGTCCTGAGGAGAAAGTTTACTTTATTGAGTTTATTAAAGTGGACAAATATTAATCCAGCAGGTGATGTGTATAAAAGTTTGGAACTCTTTGAGGCTGGAATTTCCCTCTTTGTAGACAATACATATAAAATGAATGTGATAATGTCTATAGCACATTTTGGATTTTTTAAGGAATATGCTCTCCAAATATATGTACCAGATTGCATTGCAAATGTAATGCCATTTATATTTTACATTGTAATTTGTTCATTTACATGAATTACCCTGCAGAATACTTAGTATGAACATTTTATGTCTATGGAATTGAGAAACAAAAAGTTTGCAAGCATTGTTCAAGGATGATAAAGAAGTGACTTTAATTTGATCTCAAAGCACAGACTCCTGAAATATTATTTATTCGTTTAGGTTATTCTCCTCTTTGATTGCTCTTCAATTTACCAGAGTTTTATTTCCCAAGTAAGTATTGTCATACACAGATCCTTTACAGATTGCTGTTTTTTTGTGTTTAATAATCTTAATAAAATATCAGGTATACTTTTTTTAGGAAATTTAATGTTATTAATGACAAAATAGTTCTTAATTTCAATGCCATGTTTTTGGCATTGTATAAGCAATAGCTTGAAATTAAGAAGATAATTATTATGCTTACCATAGACCTCCTTGACAACAAGCTCAAATGTTTTGAATACTGAATCATTTAGAATTTTGTACAGATGTACAGGTCTCTTACCTTGGCATATTATTCCCTTTTCTTATCCCTTTTGGATTTTAATACATATTTTGACAAATACAATTAAACATTATTGTGTAGTATATTTATTTTTCATCATCTAACTCAGTATTTGAACTGTTTCCCTAATTTTTACCACCATTATTATCTCCTTTCTCCCATATTTATTGAGCTGTGAAAAACTGTGAAAATTAAATTCAAAGAACCTTTTGATTAACTTACTAAAATGAAACCCTTTATTGGAACTCCACTGTAGAAAAAAAAAAGAAGTAATTCACAGATCCTTGGTCTTCTACCTAAGGGACATGTAGCATCAGTTGGGCAGTTAACATCCCCCAAAACTGCTTGCTTCTCATTTTGAAATAAAAAGAAAGCCCTCTGAGCTTATAGTACTCTGTACAGATTGCCTTCCTGTCTTTGGCAGAGCTCCTACTTCTCCTGTGAATCATTCCTTGGTACACAGTGTTACCATTGTGCTATCTGAAAGAGCAAACCCTTCTGGGTGGTGGTACAGCTAGCAACTCCATTGGGAGGGTCACAAGTTCATGTCTGCTTTGCCTTCAGTCTAGCAAGAAATGTTCCACTAAAGTAGAGAGAATCATTTATGGAAGGTTAAGCTTTCAGTGGAACCCCAGCAGTGGAGGCTAAAAGTGGTTAGGCTTTCAGTGGAACCCCAGCAGTGGTAAATTTAAGACAAGGCTGATCCTTGACTGTGGTCTATTATTTTTAGTGTGTCTTTCAGCATCTCTTTCTAGTGGCTATAAAAATGAAATCGCCAGAAACTTGGATAAAGTGACTGAGAATAAGGCAGATGGTGCTTAATGGGTGCCCAGAATGAATGCTTTTGCAGTCTAACTATGTGACTCTTCTTTATTAAGCAAACATTTATAGAACACCTACCATATGGCAGGTACTGCTATAGGTGCTGGGGTAACTGGTAAGTAAAACATTAAAGTCTCTGTTCTCATGGGACTTTCATTCCAGCGGGGTGTCAGACAATAGCAATGCCCATGAGTGATTGGAATTGTCAGGAAAAAGCTTCATAAGGTAAGAAGGAGGGTGGTGGTGCTGCTTCACTTGAGGTCATTAGGGACAACCTTTCTGAGAAGAAGACACATGAAGAAAATAAGGGAGGGAACCATAGAAAGATCTAGGGAAAGTATTTTCCAGACAGAGGTAAAGCAAATAGCTCCTGAGGAGTATGTGTACTTGGCCATGTGACAGGGGCCACATGTAAATTCAGCAGTTTCTTTAAATGAGAATATTGTGTTGATAATGATTATACACATTGTTATAAGTGCATTTGAAACTAACATGTTAAATAAAAGACCCATGGCCACTTTAAAAATTATGTATATATAATGAAAGTATAGAACAGTATTTTCTGTTATAAATCTTGCTCCCAGTAGAATCACCACAGAGTTAAAACAATATACTTCACACATAATGTACTGTAACCGCTTTTTTAACAACTGAAAATGTACAGAAAACGGTGTTTTGACTGTCTATCTTTAGTCTTCAGCTGTTGCTGTCACGATTCAGAGATTTGGACCTCTGCCTGAAGAGGCATATTTCCTTAGCTGTACAAATCAGATGGAATCCACAACTGTAACCATAGGCAGTGATTTCAGAATATAAATCCCTTGTTGTAAGCAGGGTGTTGGTTTTCATTTTTCCTTCCTTTGATTCTCATTGATGTTCTCAATATCCCTTATTTTGACTTTGTTTACATGTTAATGAAGATAAAAATGTTTCTGGCTGCAGTGTATGGCAAGCTGTGTCCATTTATTTTAATGGATACTGTACCAACAAATCCCAATATGTGTCAGGAAATCCAGAAAACTAAACCCAGAAATGGTATTAAGCAGAGACATGAAGGAGGAAACCAAGAATATCTGCTACTTTGGTTGGTATGAATGGCTCCTCACAGTATCTCCTAACAGTTCATACACATTCAAAAAATGAGAAAATTTTAGAGATGAAACAAAAGCAGGATCATTAATAATTTAGTCTCTTGCCTCTACCATTTCTAAATTAAAAAAATAAAATGAAAATATTTGTGGTAGGTAATGGAGCCAAATTGAACAGTTTAAAATCCCAGGGTAGCATTTGCAAAATTTAGATTTCACATCAAATACTATTCATAGTAATGATAGTCATGAGAATTAATAAACTCAGAGTACCCAAACATAAATTTCCAAAGTGTCTATTAGAAGCTGGAATATAATCACAGGATTGTATTTATATCTGTATATTGAAGATAAAAAAGAAAGTAAAATCAAATGAATTCTAATTTTAAACTGTAAATTAATAAAATGCTAAGGGATGTTAAGCCAATATCTTCACTTCCAAAATTGATTTAGGACTGATATAAAAGGATTTAGACAAAATTATTTTTAAAAATAACTCATTAATAAAATTAGTCTACTTTCTGGGTAAAACTAATTTTGTCATAAATTCAAATTTCTTTCTGATTTACTAAAATATGACATTTATGAAGACACATATAGGGATTGTGGTTCCAGGATATTTTTAATATAGCAACATATTTTTGTTGAAGGGATATCTCTGTTTAGTTTTCCATTTTTGCTTTGCAATGAAACATAATGAATTAAAGCAAACATTTTGAACCTCAAAGGCTTTGGATTCTAATTTTTACTAGCTAGGTGACCTTGGGTAATATGTTCAAGTTTTTTGTAATTCATTTGATTCATCTGTAAAGTGTAGATTATTTGCTTCAAAGAGATTTTATAGAATTTAATATGTTAATATGTATAAAAGTACCCTGCACATAGAAAACTTTCAATAAATAGTATTTATCATATCTTTCTCTACTGGCGCTCTCTTTCTCCTTTTGCCTCCCTCTTTCCTATCACATTCTTAGAAAGGCTAGAACAGATCCTTTTTCTTATGATCCTCAGAAAGAACCAACTCTGCTCATCCCTTCATTTTTAGCCTTCTAGCTAAAAGGAAGGCTTTTCATGGCTGCTGCAATTTCTTTACTAGAAATTGATCTGTTTTGTTTTCTGTTTCCTTCTGATTCAATTTGGGTGGTTCGTATTTCTCTAGGAAAAGCAGTTTGGAGATTCCTCAAAAAACTAGGAATGAATACACCACTTGACTCAGCTGTCCCACTCTTTGCTATGTATCCAAAGGACCTAAAAGTAGCAGTGATGTAGCCAAATCAGCGTTCATAGCAGCACAATTCACAATAGCTAAGCTATGGAATCAACCAAGGTGCCCTTCAACTGATGCATGGATAAAGAAATTGTGGCAGATGTACCCAATGGAGTATTACTCAGCCACCTGGAAGAATGACATTATATCATTTGCTGGCAAATGAGTGGAACTGGAGGATATCATGCTAAGTGAAATAAGCCAGTTTCAAAAAGACAAAAAAATCAAATGTTCTCTCTGATAATGTAAGCTAACCCAAAATAAGGAAAAGAACAGAGGAATGGTCAAAGGGGAAGGAAGTGAAAGAAGGAGGAATGAAATGAAATAGAGAAAGTTGGCTAGTGGAAGGAATCAGACTTAATTTCTCCTATATGAAAATATTATAGTGAATTATATATATCTCAATGAGACACTTAAAAAGGCACCATTTAGTAAATAAGAAAGACCAGTACAGGGAAAAGAAATGAGGGTGTGGGTGTGGGGGTGATACTGGGTCTAAATTAGAATAAGTTATACTACATGATTTTATTAAAATGTTAATGTTTATCATTTGTCAAATATATCTAAAAAGGACAGGGGGTGAGTATAGGGAGAGGAATGGGGAAAAGCTAAAACTGAGTTAAAACAAGGTATACTCCAAGTTTTTATAAGTATGTTATTGTATATATTATTGTCACATATATTAAGAAAAGTTCTTCATGGGCATAAAAATTATGTCACTATACTTGGATATATTAGAATAAATGTATACCCTAGAAAGAGACACATGGGACCAGGAAATGGAGGAAGGAAGTGAGGGAATGCTGGAGGAGGATGTTGGCCAAATTATATTGTTGTATTGTGTGCATGTTTGAATATGTGCTGAGAAATCCCATCATTATTTACAACTATAATGGACCTATAAAATGTATCAAAAATGAGATTTAGGACTTAGGTTGGTACTGGAATGACTAAGATTTTTGGAAGTGTTTGGATGGGGTGAATATATTTTGCATAAGAGAAGGACATGAATTTGGAGGATCAGAGGAATCACTGATATAAGTTGAATTGTGCCTATTGTTAGTTTGGATCTTCAGTTCCTAAAAGTCCCGTGGCAAGGGGAGGTAGAGGAAGCTTTAAGAGGTGGGGCCTAATGGGAGGTCTTCAGGTCATTTGGGTCCTGCCCTCAAAGGGAATTGTGAAGCTCTTTCTTCCTGTCCATCTCCTGCTCTTCCACTTTGTCACCATGAAGAGAATGGTTTTGTTCCACTAAGTGCTTCCTCCATAATGTGCCACCACAGGCCCAAAACAATGGGGCCAAACTATGATGGACTAAAACCTCCAAAACATGAGCCAAAATAACCTTTTCCTCTTCATGAGTTGTTTAACTCAGATATTTGTTATGGGAACAGAAAACTAACATGAAGTTCTAATCCTCAGTGTGACCTAGTTTGGAGAAAAGATCTTTACAGAAGTCTTCAAAATTAAAATGAAGATATTATAGTTGTTCTTAATTCAGCATTGCTGATGTCCTTATCAAAAGGTGTGATTTGGAATGCAGAGGTATAGATAGAGGGAAGGTAATGTGAAGAGACAACTAGAGAATGCACCCATCTGTCAACCAAGGAGAGAGGCTTGGAAAAGGTTGCCACTTTACAACTCACAGAAGGAGCCAACCTGGCCAGTACGTTGTGATCCCGGATGTCCAGCCTCTAGAACTGTGAGACAATAAATTTCTGTTGTTTAAGCAACACAGTCCTTTTCACTTTTTTATGGTAGTCCTATTCCTAGCAAACTAATGCCCTTTCCCAATATTATTATGTATGTCAGAGGTTCAGTCTAAGTGTAATACAGATTATCTAAACTATGTTACATAAGAATAGTTGAGGGGCTGGAGAAGTGGCTAAGTGGTAAAGCACTTGTCTAGCCTGAGTGAGGATTTTGGTTTAATCCCTAGTACCACATAAACAACTAAGTGGAGGAAAACCAAAAGCCAGATGAAAAAATAAAATTAAGTCTCTTAAAACAAAAGAACAGTTGAAGAGCTGCAGTTGTTGAGGATGGAAAACGAAAAGTATTATAGCACAGTTTTGAAGGGTTTATGTGACTTTTTCATTATAATTTCAGGTAGTAGAACTGGGACCAGAGAGGGCACATTATTGGAAGTTATACTTTTTTCCTATATAAAGAAAATGCTACTTGTTGATTACAACTAAAACTGTGCAGAATTTTCTCTGTGTTCTAGTCAGAATTCAAGGAGAAGCAAAATATATGGATGTTTTATTTGCTTATGTGTTCATTTTTTAATTTGTGTGTGTCATTGGAGGGCATTTATATCCTTTGATATTTTAAAAAACTTCATTGGCTTAACTATGAGCAAGGAATAATGACTGACAGGGTAGACTAAGGAAAAGAAATCCAGATGGTCTGAATAAAGAATGCATCCATATTTCATTTTGTAGGAGAGTTAGGATGAGGATTTCCACCATGAAATGGAGCAGAACACAACTACTGAAGATAGACAAAAGAGAATTTTTTTTTATTTATTTATTTGATGAGCAGGTGAATAAGGAGGCCGATAGGTTTATAGTTACGATTAGAATTGGGTTGTGATAGTTTTACCATTACACTGTAACTACCACGAGGACAGACATAGGCCTAGCTTACTCATCACAGTGTTCCCAAGACCAGCACAGTGCCTGAGTCACTGTTGACATTTATTAATATCAGCTGAATAAATGAATAACTAATGTACATTCGTATTCCTGTGGTTTTGTTTTACAGAGAGAGTAAGAATCAATTGTATTTGTTTTTTCATCTAGGTTTTGTTTCTCTGACACTTAGTTACGTATATGGTGCTGGGGTTTGAACCTGGGTCCTCGCACATGCCAGGCAAGCACTTCAACCATTGAACCAGTACTCCAGCCCATACTCCTGTGTTTTAAAACATTCATCATGCACAAAGTATTTTAGAAATGTATGGAACAGTTTAAGATAAAAAGTTATAAGACAGCTATTACAAAATAAACTATTGCTTCTTATTTTATTTTCCAAGTTTATTAAAATATCACATTTCATGTAGCCTTTTTCTTTCAACATTATGTATCTGAGATTCAATTATATAGTTCATTCATTTTCATTGCTCCAGCTGATTTAACTCATACAATTGATTTGTTCATTCTGTTGGTGAATGATTGGGTTGTATTCAGTTTGTTGTTCATATCAACAATGCTGCCTTGAACTTGATACCTGGTGCTCATGAATGTTTCTAGGACATATTCCTGGGAGTCATAGGAGATATAAAGTTTCAACTATGCTATCATGTCAAGTATTTTCCAAAGTGATTGTATGACACATAACTAGTATTTATAATACCTCTTTGTACCACAGCCTTGCCAACACTTAAAATCATCAGACTTTAAATTTGCACCAATATGGTATGTATAAAATATCTCTCATGAGATTTCATTTAGATTTTTTTATTAAATTAAGCTATATATGTATATATATATATATATATTTAAAAACCTAGCACAGAAAGAATAAATTATGTTCCTTATGCTCTAATTATATAGACTTTTGATGAGGCATGTGCATGTCAGAAAGCTTAAACAGAATCCTATCATTCCAATGAAGATTTATTCTTTGTGTGTCATTGAATGTGAAATAAACAAAAATTAATTAAAAAGCAATAATGTTATATGGGAAAGTTGGTCAAGTCAACCTTACTAGAAATTTCATAAAGATTTTGATTTTATGTTTAGTAACAAATATGCAAACTTCAAGCAACGACTTGGCTTTCCAAAGAAATGGAAATCCTGTTCTTGGCACACAGTATCGATTTAGTAAGTATACATTTGAAGAATGTATGAATTAGTAGAAATATAAAGTAAGGAGGAGAAGAAAGCAGATGTTCCTTTTAGACCTCTATGCTTTGAGGTATTCATTGAATCACGACAGCGGTGGAGAAAGGGGACTGTTGCTTTGGAAAGCAGTCACGAGAGGAAATACAAATTAGGAGTCAGCTGGAGTCCACCGCCAGAAGGAGTTCTCTCTAAATAACTACAAATGGAACCAACTCTTGTGCTGTTCTCATTAACAGCTTCACCCAGTAGCACTGGGGACTAATCACAGCCAAAGTGGGCATTAGGAAACCACCCTTGGTGGTCTAAGATGCAATGCCTACACATTAAAGAACTAATAAAAGTTTGGTTATAAACACTGAATGTTTTGAGAAGAGAGTTGATGAAGTAAAATGGTTATTACTATAAAGCCAATTTGGAAGTTCCATAATTTTCTAACTGATATTATTCTGTTAATGGTTCTGATTCTAGATAACATATGCTCCATTCTGGGTTTAATTCTAGATATAGCTTTAAGTTCTGTGCATAATGCAAAAAGCAGCTGTTTGAGAATTTTTTGTTATCACTAATAGGCAGATTGGGGGAAAAGACTCATAGAAAGAAAATAATATTATTTGAAAATTAGTCAAAAATCTTGAACACATATTTAAGCAAAGATAACAAGTAAATACATGGAATGATGACAAACATTAGCCATTAGGGAAATGTAAAATAAAACCCATATGAGATATCACCATACATCATTAGAATAATATATATATATAAAATAGATGATAGATAGATCATGAAGAAGAATGGCTGATAAATTTGTAGAATACCAGAATCCTTGTATACTATTAGTGGAAATGCAGAATGAAGAATGATATAATGATTCTTGAAAACAGTTTGACATTATTTTATAAAAATGAACACATACTTACCATATGACTTGCTTGCAGATCTATGCTGTGGAACAATGATAGTCAATATTCACACAAAAACTGCACATGAATGTTTGCAGAAGCATGTTCATGATTGCCCCAAAACCAAAAAGAGCCCAAAAATCTTTCAACAGGTGAATGAATGAGCAAGTTGTGGCACATCCAGACAATGGAATGCAATTTGGCAATAAAAATGAGTGAATTATTAATAAATTTAGAAATTCAAAGACATTGTGCTGAGTGAAAGAAGTTGGCCTCAAAAGCTTAAATATGGTATGATTCCATTTATCTGACATTACTGAAAAGACACAAGTATCATGATATCATGATAGAGAAGAGATCAGGGGTTTCCAAGGGATTAGAAGTGAGAAGACTTCATGAATATGAAGGTGTAACGTGGGAGAGGTGTTTTGGGGGGTGAAAGAACTGTTATGTATTCTGATTGTGATGGCAATTGCATGAATCTATACCTATATAAAATGTCATAAAGCGTGCACACTGAGAATATGCTCAGTCTTACTTCATAATAAATTAAAAACATAAAACAAAGTTGAAGCAGTAGCCCAAGAAGTATTCTAAAAATAGATTCTCTTTAAAAGTGTTTGCTAAGGGTTGGAGCTGTAGCTCAGCTGGTCACAGCACTTGCCTGGCAGGTTCAAACCCCAGCACCATGTATGCAAAGAAGTGTCAGAGCAACAAAAGCCACATGAAAAACTGAATAAAATTGATTCCTTCTCTCTCTCTCTCTCTCTTTAAAAAAAGCCTTTGTTATAAAATTCAGCATTCTTACGTTTAAAATGTCTCAAGCCATTGATATCATATATGCTAACATTGCACTGTATTGATGGTTTGAAATATTTATATGAAATTAAATTGAGTTACATCTTAATTTTAGGATTTCGTAGTCAATATTGATAGGCAAAATTCTGTTTTCTTCATTATAAACCAGCAAGCCATCATCATTAATGCTACTGAATTTTAAAAGATTTCCAATAAAAACAGATCTAAAATTACCAGTCTATGCCGTGAATAAACAAATCTTGAAATTAAATGAGGTGATTTTGATCTGACTCACTAATTTTGAAGTGTTTTTTCATATTGGTATGTTCTGTACCCTTTTGAAAATCATTAATATATTTATTTAGGGCAATATTTCTGTGAAGTAGCTTACACTGTAAACTTAAATATGAAATGCATCCCTAAATATTATTCTCTTTAGAAGTAATGGAGTGGATTTAATTTAATTCCATTTTCATTTGTGGTACAATCTTTCTATGATCATTGTAGCATCACAGTTAATTAAAATTATGTGAGTAGTTATTTGCCTTTGAAGTCAATACTGAACCATTCTTTTCTTACCTATTTCATAGAGGGCTGTGGAAGGATAGGGCATGCTAAAAAGATAAAAGCTTATGTTGGAAAATGAGGTCTTCCCAAATATGTCTTTGTTTCTAACATTTAATGCCTTTGTCCCTATTGTTTTATTCATTTGAAGTCACCTTTTAGGTAATTTGCTGACAGGCTGAAATTATCTTTGGAAACTGGAATACCCACTTTTGGAATAGTTTTTTAAATTCCTACCATACAGTTTCTCTCCTTGCATTTAGGAATCTGACTCATTCTTGCTGATATCACTTGATGTTAACAATGACCTAGGAAACAAAGAGAGGAACTTCCTTAGCATCTTTGTTGTATATGGTCTTCCTTCCCAGATTGTGCTCTGTGAAAGAAGCACCTAGTTACTCTGCCAAAACCTGAAAGCACCGTGAGGAGAGAGCTTGTCAAGTCTATCCTACTAGTATAGCATCTAATGAATAGATTACAACACACTGTATTCTACTTGTGCACCACAGTAAGGATGTGAACAATGATGATAATTTAAAACAATAAAATTTAAAATGGTAAACATATGCTCATGTTCTAAATGGAGAGAGAGAATTTTTATAGTTTGATGCCTCCTCCCTCATCTTGTTCTGCATGGAGAAGATCAGTCATTTAATCATTCAACTAATGTTTTTAAAAATACTATGGGGTAAACACTATTTTGGAGTTAGGATTATAGGAATGAATAAAACAAAGTCCTTTCACACATAAAACTTAAATTCTAAGGAAACTAAACAGTTGATTAGTAAATAAGTGATATTCACTATGGTATACGTTGACAAATTCTTCAGAGAAAATACAGTTGGAGTGATTGCAGCTTTAAAGAAGGTGACAATGTGAGACTTTGTGAGAAAAGTACTATTTGGGCAAATGTAAGAGATGAGGAAACAAATGCAGACATCTTGGGGAAGAGGAAGCTTGTACAATACATTCAATGAACAAGAAGGAGGTCAGTGTGGCTGGGACAGAGTGAGTTCAGAGACAGTAGGACATGAACTCAAAGGGGTGCTTCAGATGGGGATGGGGAGGCCCATGTTGGCCCCCAACGTCGATAGTGTGGCTTTTCCACTGAGTTATGAGGAATGATTGATCAGTTTCCAGTAGGCAGTTCCTTCCTGACAACACCACCTCTAAGATTCATGACTTCATGGTTAAGCACCTATGTGGAAGTTTCCCTCCTCTTCCCAAGAATTCAGGTGACGTTACCAAGTGCTGCAGGTAATGTCATTCTGGGGACTGGAGCAGCAGTTCAGTGGTTACAGCACTTGTCTGACATGTGCGAGTACACCGGTTCAAGCCCCAGCACACATACACAACAAAGTGTCAGAGCAATGAAAGTCACATGAAAAACTAAATAAAATTGATTCTGTCTTTGTCTCTCTGTCACTGTCACTCTCTCTCTCTTTTTTTTTCCTTTTAAAAAAAGAAAGAGATGTTTCTGGAGCACCATTTTACTAATGATCAGTAATTGGTTAGCATCATGTGGATCAAAGCGAAGTGTTCTTATCATCTCATGAAGACAGCATTCTAGATAACTTCAGACCCAGGACATTCAGTATTTGTGAAGAAAACCTGCCAGTGAAATGACTGTAGCACTCGGGAGCATGCATTCCCTCCCTGTACTATAATAGTTGTGTTCTCTTATAATAATTTTTGAGTAGCATTGGTGTAATATAATAGAGTGGATGCTCTGGTAGTGTGGGAGGATCTGGGTTTAATGATTGGACCAACTTCTTAATTGCTATTTAATTTGGTATCTTAATGTTTTTATCTGAAAATGGACAAAATAATGTACATTCAACAGTTATCGAATGCTTACTCCTTGTTAGACTGTCTCACATTTTAGAAATACAATATTATCAAAATTCAGCCCAGGCCTGAAGGACCTCTTGGTTAAGATCATGAGGAAGTCAAGGAATTTCAACAGTGTTTGTCTGATATGTTTAGGAGGCTCAAATAAAAAGTTATTAGAAATGCTTACTACTAGGTTGGGCACTCAGTAGTAAGTGTAAGTTACATCTCCTTAACCCTTAATTTCAGGAGGGAGTGATGCTGAGGATTGAACCCAGGGCTTTGAGGAAGGCCATATTTTTTTTTAATTTTTTATTTATTATTATTTTTTTGAACAACCTTACAAGATTTTAACAAAATAATATAAAATGTGTATAAAATGTGTAAATATTCTGGATATTGCAATTATCTCCAGGAGTGCCCCCCCAATTACCCTCCCTTATCCCTCCCTTCCCCTTCCCGTTATAACTCTAAAAATAGTATTAAATTGTAAAGCATTACATCTTATCTGAATTTAACTCATGTTTCTAGACCAATTTTCTCATTGTCCAGGGTCTAGTCCCCACCTCCACAGATGAGTGGAGACAATCGACCCTTAGATCTCTGGGTTAAGCTGATTTTACTCATCATGATCTCTTCCATAACCATCCATTTACCCTC
>PVKS010031060.1:0-23765 GCA_004027875.1 Aplodontia rufa
CATTATCTTGTCCTCATTTTTAAAGGAGAATTTTGCTAGGTGTAGAGTCCTGGTTGATAAATTTTTTCTTTTAGCATTTTGAATATTCTTCTACTGCCTTTGAACCTCCGTTGTTTCAGATGAGAAGTCAGGCCTTAACCACACTCATGTTCCTCTACAAGTGACCATCATTTTTCTCTTGCTGTATTCAAAATGTTCTCTTTGACTTGTAACAATTCTATCATGGAAGTATGATGAGTCTGGCTGTGACTCTTGTATTTATCTCACCTGGTGTCCTTTGAGTTTCTCGGCTATGTGCAAATTGATGTTTCTCATCAGTGTTGGAAAGTGTCGAGCCATTATTTTTCAAAATTTTTTGGGTCCTTTTTCTATCATCTCCTTCTGTAATTTTTATCACATTCATATTGATGTGCTAATGTTAACCAAAGGATTTCTGAGATTCTGTTGCTTTTTACTTTAATCTTCTTGTCTCTATTCCTCAGATACGAAAATTTCCGTTGCTCTGTCTTCAAGTTCACTAATTTTTTTCTCTTCCCATTGTGAGTCTTCTGTCGATTTCCTCTAGTGATGGTTTTCATGTCAATAATTATCCTCTTCAACTTTAGAATTTGCATTTGGGTTTTAAAAAAATAATGATTTCTATTTCCTCAGGGAAGATCTTTATTTGCCTTCTCCGTGTGGTCATGTTTTTCCTGGTTATTTAAACATGGTTTCCTTTGGTTTTTTGAACATATCTATAGTAGCTACTTTGAAGTCTTTGCAGAATCTAACATCTGGAGACTTGGAGACAGCTGTTGTTGACTGCTTTCTTTCTAGGGTAGGTGTCCAACAAACACACTTTCCTGTTTTTTTTTACATGGGACATCTTTTGATAATATAGTGTAGCAACTCTCAGTTCTTATTTTTTACCCTTGAAGGAGATCGTTGTTGTAACTATTTTGCTTGTCTTATAACTTGCCAGGCAGGACTAATCTGTGCAATGTATCTACCCAGTGGATGGTGACCACTGACGTATTGGTTTGATTTTTAGGTTTAATTTTTGTTTTTATGGTTAGGGCTTTGTGTTAATTGGTTGTCACTACTGTAAGTTGGGAGAAGTGAATTTATAAAGAGAAAAGTTTTATTTAGATTCACAGTTTTGGAGGGTTCAGTCCATGATTAGTTGACCCTGTTGCTTTTAGGCCAGTAGAAGGGAAGTAGTATGGCACGGAGGGAGGGAGTGGCATAGCAGAACTGTCTACATTATGGCTGGGGACTAAGCCTTTAATGCATGGGCCTTTAACGCTAAGCCTTTAACGCATTGGGTGATAAGAGTGTGCTCAAACTCTGGAACCGCTTAGCCTTCCCTTCTCTGCTGATGGATCTGCATGTGGGTAGGGAAACACATTCCAATTTCATGTCACTTGGCAGTGTGCTCTGGCTTGGACTTTCCATTGGAAACTGCTATGAGCAAGCACAGCCTCAGGGCTGGCCAGGATTGTGTGCATATCTTGGGTCCTCTCTTGCCTTCTTTGGGTATGTGTCTCAGCTGGGAATATGCTTGCCTCAACCATGCCATGGTCTCATCTGTCACTTCTATGACAGTACTGCTGGACATGGGCAGTAGACAGGAAGAAAAACAACCATGGGACGTCTGTTCTCTGACCCAAGTACAAAAACCTCCACTGCAGTGTGTAGCTTTGCGTGTAGCTGAGGGGAAGACTACGTAACAGAGGCCAGGTACCATTCCACATAGTCTCCTTCGATTCCACAGCTCTGATGGTCGTAATTATTTCCTTTCCTGGCAAAAACTCCAGAGTTTTGGAGTGGGAAGGGAGGAGGGTGCAGCCCTAGGTGACAATGCTAGCATCCTACTGTTTTTATGCAAAGTTCAGTCTTTGAAACCTGCATACTTCTCAGATGGGTGAATTTCTTCGGTCAATTTCCAGGGCTCAGAGACAGTTTTTTTTTTCCCCTCTCTTGATCAATTTGCATGCTGCTTTTTCAAAAATGAGAATTTTCCTGCTCCCTCTCCCTCTGTCTGTTCCAGTCACGAGTCTCCACCAGGTCACCTTTATTTTGATGTGATCATCTTTCCTGATTGGGGAGTCACTGGAGAGCTTGGATTCCTCCCCTAATTATCCAAGAATGCTATCCAAATCTGCCTCAGAGTCTTCAATGTGTGGCATCATGCCTGGTGCCCAGCAGGTGCCCAACAAATGTTTGCAGCACCCATGATCTGAAAAATGGCAATAGGGGCTGGAGTGGTGGCTCATGGTTATGGCACTTGCCCGGCATACGCGAGTACATGGGTTCAAACCCCAGCAACCCACGCACACAACTAAGTGTCAGAGCAACGAGGGCCATGTGAAAAACTCAATAAAAATTGATTTTCTCGGTCTCTCTCTCTCTCTCTCTCTCTCACTGTCCTTCTCTCTTTAAAAAAAATGGCAATAGACAGAGTGATCCACTTGAATACTGGACATGGAACATTCCAAAGACAGTGCTTTACCTTATTCGTCCTTAGTTTCTCATTGGTAAAATGTCAAAAATAAGACTCCTTGGAATAGTACTGTGACTTAAATATTAATTGTTGAAGTCATGTAGAACCATACCTGGCTCAGGTAGTGCTTTGTAAATACTAATTTCATTTCCTCCCTGGAGATGTGGTGTTGATTGTATAGTATGCCTTGGGCAATCTGGCTTGTCCATCCGTCCAACCATCTGTCCGTCCCTCCACCCATCCTCCACCCATCCTCCACCCATCCGTCTTGCTACTGATGCAGAAATAAGTAAGACAGGATGCGTGTGCTGGAGAAATACATTTAGTGGAGAAGAGAGACCTATAAAAATAATTCACAAACTGTGGCAGGAGCTATGAGTGAGGAAGCTCAGATACAGAGGCCAGAGGGGTGACAGTTGGGGGAGAGAGAGCTGGCATCCGTGACAGTCTTCTGTGGCTTTGAGGCTCGCTAATCAGCCAGTGGAGGGGAGTGACGAGACCACAGAGCCGCTTTCTGCTTCTCACAGACTGGAATTGTTGCCTTGGTGGAGACAGCCCCGTAGACCTCAGGCAGTGAGCACGTGGCAGCAGACCTCAGGCAGTGTGCAGGGTGCTCACACAGCGTCTCTAAGAGGAGCAATTTCATTTTTCCTATCAAGATCCTGGACATACTTTATTCAGTTTTGCCGCAAAGGACACATATGCCAATTTTTAAGTGGGGTCTGGGAGCACTAGCAAGCTCTCAAGCACTCTTTTTTTTTTTTTTTTTCCAGAGGGAGCACCCTGGCCTCTGTTAGGTAACCGGGACTATGCACACTACCTGCGCCCCACCTACACACACATACCTACACCCTCAGATGGAAGTTTCTGTGCTGGGGTCGGAGTGAAGAGGTCCCAGGGATGTTTCTCTTCCTGTCTGCAGGGGTCTCCTGATGCAGCCCACGTCGTTGGGGAAATAGGGATGCCAACCTGAGCTTTGGGGTTGGCTTCCTCCTCGCATCAGGATGGTGTGGCATCCTTTGGGCATGGCCTCTTCTCAGAGGCCAGGAGACAGGAGAGGAAAGGGCAGTGGGCTGCTTTTCCCTGGGTCTGTTTGCCAGGCACCATGCACCAGAGTCCATGCAGTGTGTTGAGCCAGCGTTAATTTTTCTTTGCAAATACAGACCCATTTCAAAAGTCAAGGGCTCGGTGTTGTGGCTGAACAGAAGCCCATTATGGAGTGGTTCATTGCTTGCACATTGCAGTCTGCCAGGGCAGGGCTCCGAGGCCCCATTTGGGGGAACGTTAGTGCAGCCCAGTGGAACCCAGGTTGCCCATAATGCTGCCTTCGCCGTACCTTCCAAGCCCTGTAGTGTTCCCTCCATGCACGTCAACGGGAACGTTGCTCTGGTGCTCCTCTGCCAGCCCTGGGAACTTTATAGCCCATATTTACTATTCATTATTGTTTCCAAGGTACATCTTGTGTGACGCCTGCTCTGGTAAATGGCTCCCCCCACTCCCGAATCCATGGAGCTGCTTCAAAGCCTGCTCCTGGCTGAGGGCAGGGATGCTCCTCTTTATGAAAGTCTTCAGGGAGGATGGGAAGGAGGTGGAGCCCTGCTTTCCTTTGCAGGTGGTGCATTGGGAAGGGTTCCGGACAGAGCAGAGAGCTTAGCTAGGTGTTGGATGGACACCTCCCCACCCGATCCATTTTCCAGGCTGAAAATGAAACCTCTGGGTATTTACCCAGAGAAGTCACCTGGATGAGGAATGACCAGGAGGGTCATGTGATGGGATTCAGGGCAAAAACAAAAGAATCCATTTATTATCCTGGCAGGAAATTCATTCTTTTGGATTCTGTAGCTGCAGACATAATGATTTCATTTCCTTCGGTGGCGGGAGATGAATGGCCCTTACCCATGAGCCCCTGTGCACTGCCGTTTCCCCCATTTCCCTAGGTGTCATCAACTCCAGCGCACACTCCTTTTTCAGGGGTCAGAGGGAAAGAATATGGCTTTCTCTGCGGAAGGCTTCAGGATACTCGGAGTGCTCCAGGTTGAAACACACGTCATGGAAAAAACCATCCACACAGACAGGCTGCGTGGGGCCCCTGAGCTTCTATTAGCAGCCGGAAAGCTCTGATTCCACCTCCTGCTGCAGACGTAGCCCCTCCCCTTGTGGACTGAGAGGGGTGCTTCCTTCCCAGGAAGACACAACTGCCACCAGCCTCTCAGCCCTCTGACGTGGCAGAGTGTACTGAACCTCACTGAGCCTCAGTTTCCTTATCTGTAAAATGTGCATACACTGCCTAATTCACCAGGCCTTAGAGAGCACTAAATGAAGCCTTGTGACAAAGGGCTTTTAAATCAAGGTCATCTGCAAGAGTGGCAGCCACACGTAGTCTCTCTGGACACCTGGTGGCCGCAAGGACAATAACTCCCATTGTCCAGTCAGCCTTGTTTAAAGAGCACAGTAAGCTGGTGGCGAGTGTGTTGGTCTTCCTGGAGATGAGGAGGTCAAGAAGAAGGCAGGAAACGGAAACCCGAAGGCCTTGGCCAGGATGCTCCCCTAGGATGTTCCAGGGTAAACTGAAGGGGCCATTTCCACCTGACTCCAGTGTTTTGTATTTTGTGGGGCAGACATTGCATATGGAGAGTCAGATTCTGTGTTTGGATAAGGATCAGTTTGGTGAGAGAGAGATAGATAGATAGAGATAGAGAGAGAGAGAGAGACTTGAACAGCTTTCTCACTGTGGTTCAAGACAGTGTGTCCTGATGCCCTGCCTGGAGTCAGTTTCCAGATGAGAAACTGTGGTTTCCTTCCACTGATGCTGGTAAACACTGGGCATTTACTTGCTATTTATTCAGTAAGTACCTTTAATTACACAAACCTTCCTCATCCCAGAGAGATGTCAAGGTGATTTATATGGTGAGATTTGTGTATTCTCCCCTGCCTCAGTTTCCCATCTGGGTTTCGTCTCCATCCCAGCCACATACTCACGTCGGGGAATGCTGAGTCTTTTTTGCTCCGCGTGAAGAGATACCCAGTTGAACGAAACAAAACGCAACTGGGTTAAATTGACAGGGCTGATGAACACAGAGCGTGCAACTGGGACCATGAAGGGTCTGCTCCCTGGGTGCACTGGGAACTGGAGGGAGAGGTTGGTTCTTTTGGGGAAGCCTTCCTACGGGCATGGGTATGTCTTGATGAAGCACCACTAAAAATAAGTTAAATATGGATAACAGAGCAATTTTAATAAACATTTTACTTTTAATATGTTTATAGTGTTGTTAATTATCTCTCTAAGTGGAGAAATAGAAATTGTAGCACATTGAACAAAGATTGCTGATTAGGATAATAAAATGGAAATTTTAATCAAGACGGTAACTTTAAGTCAAAGGGTGCTTTCTCCGAGGCTGCCGGAGCTTTCATCTTTATTAAACACCCCATTTATCATCACCACTCCAGTCGGTGCAAGCATTAGATTAATATTGACAATCTAAAATAGAAATAACTTTTTCTTGCCATTGTGGTGCTAGTATGATAATGGTGCTGGGGACTTTGAGGGTGCTGTCACCAGTGTCTTGTTCCCTGCTGTTGCAATTGGCTGCCATTTTCCAACCCAAACCTCAAGGCACCAGCCACTCAGGAGGGGGCTTCTCATGCTAGGAAGCTGCTCCCTGACATGCAGCCCAGGAAATCTTCTGTGCTCTTCATAAAAGCAAAAGGCTTTGGGGGCTTAAAGCTGTCTCTTCCATGGTGGAAGTGTGCCCAGAGGTCACGGATCTCTATTTTTTGATTCATTATGAGATACAAGTTGAGTATCGGCAGATGTCAGTACAGGAAAGATCCAGCTGTGCCCTATGGAGACCATACCTAGCCACAAAGCAGGGCGCGTGACTCTCAAAGGAGCAGTAGGGACAGACACTTGTCAATAAGTTTAGCGCAGTTATTCTTGAAGTGTGGGTCCAGACAGTAACATCAGACTGCACCGGAAGTAAAGAGTTGTAGCCCTTAACCAGCAATTCTGACTTTAGCATCAGAATTTTCTGGAGGGCTGGGGGCAGGGGATGCATGCCTGTAATCCCAGTGGCTCAGGAGGCCGAGACAGGAGAATTGCAAATTCAAAGCTGGCTTCAGCAACTTAGAGATGCCCTAAGAAATTTAATGAGATCCTATCTCAAAATAAAAAAGAAAATGGGCTAGGGATATGGCTCAGTGGTTAAAAACCCCTGGGTTCAATCCTTGGTATCACAAAGAAAAAAAATTAAGAATTATCTGGAGAGGGGCTGGAGCGGTGGCTCAGCGGTTACAGTGCTTGCCGGGCATGCACGAGTACACAGGTTCAAACCCAGCACGACATACCACGTACACAACGAAATGTCCCAGGAATGATAGTCGTATGAAAAAACTAAATAAAGATTGCTTCTCTTTCTCTCTGTCTCTCTCTCACTCTCTCACTTTCCTCCTCCTTTTCTTTTTTTTTTTTTTAAAGAATTATCTGGAGAGCTTGCTGACATAGATTGTTACTCCCCTTTCTAGAGTTTCGGATTAAATACTTTGTGGGTGGAGCCCAGAGAATTGCAATTTGAGCAAGTTCCCAGATGATGCTGATGCTGGTGGACCAGAGCCCATACTCCGCAAATTACTGAAGGAAGACTGCCAAGAACGAGCCCAGGAGAGCTTCATAGAGAAGAGGCCATTGGCCTTTCCAGGAGGAGTAGAACCTCACCAGTACAGATCAGCACAAGAACCCTGGAAGTGGGGGGGTTCAGAGGGCAGCCGGCCACAGGAGGAGGTGTTTGGCTTAAGAACATTTGCCTTCGGTCTTGAGTTGGAGATGGGGGTCTTGAGCTGTGTCTCTGGAGAGCTGGTGGTGCACGGGGCTGGCTGTTAAGGATGCCATGAGAGTGCAGGAGGAGACCGAGAGCAGAACTAGGGACCAGGGGTCGAGCACTCCTTACCAGCTGGACAGCACAGGGCCTGGCTTCCATGGCTGCCTCCTGAGACGCACCCCTTGGACCACCAGGAAAACCTGAGGTTCAGGGCCCATCACCCCATCTCTGGGCCACTTGCTTTTCCCTACACTGCTGCTTTTGCTGATTGGGGTGGGGAGAGGAAAGGGCAAGGGGGCTGGAGAGGGAGAGGGATGTGTCCCCTCTAAGTCTGCTCCAAGAAGCCCTCTCTTATGGGGTAAAGGGCCACCACCCACCCCTTGTTTGATCTAGTCTTGAGGATCACCCAGCAGCAGAGCAGATGGCCTTGGTCTTTCTTGGCTGTGTTGGGAGGCAGCTTCTGAGGGACTCTGGGGTACAGGGCTGCAGACACCAGCACAGAGCTGCTTCGCTCTACACTCTCTGTTCTCCCACTCCGGAGCCCCTTCCCCAATCCTCTAGGGCTTCACTGTGCTACATGGTTTCTTAAAAGGCCTCTTTCTTTTCTTTGATCATAAAATTGCCGAGGAACAATGGCTGTCATTTAAAACAGGAGTGTTAGAGCTCCTTCTCCACCAGTTACTGCCATTGTCATCTCTGTCCCACATCAAAGCAGTCAGGAGCTCCCGGGAGAGCAGAGCCTGCCTGAGTTCTTCCCTGCAGTGTGCAGCCAGCCAGCTGACCTCTAAGGATGAAGGGTGGCCTGGGAAGGCTACCTGGCCTGGAGCTAGAGGGAGGGAAGAGGCTGGGAGCACACAGTGACAGGGGCTTGTCCTCACCAAGTGCTGTCAGCCAGGGGTAAGGATAGTGAGTGTAGGACATGCCTGTGTCCCAGTCATGCGGTAAAAGGGGCCATAGTTGGCTTAGGGGCTGACTTGGAAATCCTGCTATGGTAGCTCATGCTAGCCCCAGAGGGCTCTGGGAATGTGTGCCTGAGCAAGGAGTAGCAGCAACATTGTCCCTTCCCACACCGGCTGTGCTGGACTCCCTCCCATAACCCACTCCACTGCCCATTCCCTGGGAGCTCTGTGGCTGCTCAGAGGCCACAAGGCAGGTGCACACAGTCTTCCGAGGAGCAGGGTCAGCTGGAGCAGGTCCTCTGGCCAGGGGTACTGAGCCAGGGGTGTTTATTCCTTCCCTGTGGGCAGCATGCAGAGGCAGCTGGGAGGGAAATTGCACCACAATGGAAGGCTGAGCCTTGGCCAAGGTTCTGGAGCAGGGCAGCCTTCCCCTCTTTTCCCTGTTGGACCGTTGCCCTGTTTCCTCCCTGGCTGACGGTCTGAGTGTGTCTGGGAGGAAAGGTGCTGGTGCTGGGTCCCTCCAGTTCTAACTGGGTCCAGCAAGAGGGAAAGAGGGGTAGGGCCTTGCCTGGGGGAGGGAGACGGCCAGCTTCTCAGTGACAAGTGTCCACGGGTGGCTAGGGGTCTGGAGTGACTATCTTGTGGTCCGCTGCTGAATTCCTCAGGCTTTTCCTCCCAGGTTTGTCTTCCTGTCTCCCCTCCTCTTTTACATTTCCCTGCTCTGATGCTGTCCGCCTCCCTCCTCAGCCTCCCTTTGGGTTCTCCATGTTCCCCCTTCTCCACATACGACTCCACTTCCTTCTGAAGTTTGCTTGCACACTTTAAAGTCGCATATTTTCTTACTTGGGAGTTACACGTGGGCTGTCCTGGCTTCTGAAGTCTTGGTCCTTCCTCTCCTGTCAATTTATTTTGGAGGACCTTGAGGACCCTGACCAGTAGACACGGTGACCTCTTTTCCCTGTCAGGCAAATGACACTATTTTTCAGATCTGGTTTTTTTTTTCCACCTAAGCCTTATAAAAGAAAGTGTAAATATCAAATCTGTTTGCTATATATTTAACAAATTATGTTGGCTGAAAATCAGAAAATGGTGCAAAATCTGGAAAAAAATAGATATTGTTATCTTTTTACCTTCTTGGAGCTCTGTCCAAGCTCAGAACTGTGTCATTGTCTCTTACGAGGACCTGCAGGCCCCTGAGCTTCCGGATCTTAACGCATGCTCTTTTGCTTTGTGTGTCTTGAAACTCTGCCTAAAGGTGGATTTTCGGTAGCATCCCAGGGCTACAGGGTCTGTCCAAGTTCAGATTGTGTGCCCTGCCTCCCTCCTGGCAGTCCGCTGTGCAATTAGCCTGCCTTGGGAGAGGGGTGTATTCCAACAAGTCTTAAGTGATCGCTACAGGAAACAGCACCGCCAGCTGGTGCTGACCATGAGCCCCTATCTCTCGCCCCTGTCCAGCACAATGGTCTCTTCCTTTCTCCTTTCCCCACCTTTCTGGCTCTCTGTCTCGACCCTCAGTGTGCACCCTGCCACTCCTACCCTGGCGAGCAGCATTTTCACAGATGGCTGTATTATTTCTGGATGGGTTCTGAAGATGCGATTTGATTTCTGCAGCCCTCGTGTGCCAAGACCATATGGGACTGCGGGAGAGGAGGGCAGAGGGTCAGGCACTTACTCAGATCCAGGCTATGTCTCCTTCAGGTGCCTGCTTCATGGTTTTTTAGTAAATCCTTTGCGGGGAAGTGATGGGATTTTGAAGAGAATTTCTGTAGCTGTATCCAACTATGACAGAACTATCAGCCTCGCCAGGAGAACTGAGGAGCTGAGAAGCCACAAAAGTGATATTTGGAGAGGGGGAAGCTCCTCTCCTATGAGGCTTTAGGGATAGAAGCCTCTGTGTGTGCGTGTTGAATGTAGGGATGGGGGGAGAGAGAGAAATTCAGACCCTGCCACCCTGATTATTGATTGGTGTTGCCAAGAATGACAAGCCCTGTCTTTAGGTAACACAGAGCTGCAAATGTGGAATAAGGGATAGGAGGAAAGGAAAAAGTGGAGGTAGAGATGGACTGGGAACATGGGTGGGTCCCTTTAGCACCGTGAGCCTCACGCTCCCTATCTGTGCAGTCAGAGGGAGGTGAGATCTCTGCCAACTCTGAATTTCTATGAATGTCATATATGAAGAAGAGGAAGGGAGTAAAGCTGGGCAGAATGGAGAGAAAGAGAGAGAGAGAGAGAGAGGGAAGAAATAGAAGAGGCCAAGGAGAAGTGGAAAGGAAAGACATGGAAGATGAACAAAGAAGTGAGGGAAGAAATGAGAAGAAAAGGGAAGAAGGAGAGAAAATCCAAAGCTTACCAAGTAGAGTGGCATCATCAGCAGAAGACGGAAGAGGGAAACCTTGCAAGGGGTGGACACTGCATCCGGGAAGTCTGGGAAACGGTGGGTGCAGGTGCTCTTGAGAGACTGACAGGGCCCAGCCCTCCCTAGATCAGCCCAGAGAAAGCCAGAGGAGGCCACAGTGCCCCTGAGACTGCTCAGTGCATGTAGGGGTGCTGGAAATGGAGATATGACAGGCATAGTTTAATGATAAAATCAATAGATCTTAATCATAGGTTGGCCGTGGGAAGCAGGCAAGAGCGAGATGTCAAAGATGGCATCCGAGTTCTGGCTGGTGTGGTCCGTGGGTGGTGCCACTTGTTGAAATGGAAAGGATCCAAAGCTTACCCTGTTTGGGACTTGACTGTGCTGACTTGAGATTCCCAACCAGACTTCCAAGAGACTGTCAAGCAGGGTATTTGATACGTGGGTCTGGGGTTTGGAGGACAGGTCTGTGGTCTGCAGTTGAGATGGAAGTTTATAGCCATATGTATCTACCACCAGGAGCATCATAGCCCAGTGGTGGTCTTGGCCCTGTACCATAGAGGTCAGAAAAGAGTAGACTTTGGGGAGGAAAAGAGTACTTTGGTCTCCTTTGCCCAGAGCCAAAGCGGGCTGGAGGATGTGAGACAGACTCCATACAGGAGCAATGTCACCTCTCTATTGCTTCTCTTCCTCCTCCACCAGAGCCTAGGGTCCATCATGGGGTTCTTCCCATGAGTCGGTACTCAGCCACAGATCCATCCACTCTGCCTGGCGACTATCAACTGTGACCAAGCCTTCATGTTCCTCTCCATGTCCTGGAGATTGACTAGGACTGCCATGCACAAGAAGATGGTGTTGGCTTTACTGGGACCCCTGACATGATGTCAGGTGGGGCTAGCATGGGTCTCCCCATGTGTGGTGGATCTGGGGCTCTGGGGAGTAATTATAGACACAGTGGCTAGTCTGGAAGTGCTCCATTTATGTGTGGAATGAACCAATGTTCAGGTGAACCGGGTGACCGCAGCCTCTGGGCTGGAGGCGTAAGATTCTGCCATTTGACTTAGGGGACTGTGTGAGCTGAGCCGAGCCCAGGAGGAGCCCTGTGGGAGAAGATTCCATGACGGGTGGTCTGCGTCTTCATCTTGATGCTCTGAAGTCTCCGGTTGTGAACCCGGCCATGTGGTTTCCACCCTAGAGGAATTGCTTTTACTGAACTGCACTTGGGCAAGATGCCATCAGCCTGCATTGAGGGGCTTCGTCGAGCGGCCCCGTGGAACTTTTGGTGGTGTTTACTGTGAGGGTGTTGTTGGCAGCTTGCACGCTTGCATTGCCTCCCATCCTCTCTGTGGGGACCCATGGGAGGCATTTGCTTTAGGCTTCAAATCAGGAACAGCCAGGCTTTTCTGAGCAATCATTCTGTTTATGTCCTGGGGACCCTGTGACCTGCGTAACTGATCAGATTTGTCCTCATCCATTGACGGCTAGAAAATCGAGCTCCTGACGGGGTCTTGGCCATAGAAAATGAGTTGTTTCAGCCTCACCGGGGGCTCCAATTTGTCTTTACTCGGAGTTGGGCTTTTTCTTTCTCGACTATTTTTTCTTTGGAGATATTTTTATTGCTCTTTTTCTTATTATAAAACAAATATAGATTCTCTATAAAAAGTTAAGAAAATATAGAAAAATCTAAAGAGGAAAACGAAGTCAATTATAATTCCCCACCTGTTCCTTCTGACAGTCTGTTATATTTTGTGTCCAGCCTACCTGTCTCTCCTACACATGCATGAGAACACAACGCATATGTGTGCATACATGTGTACACACGCAAATGCACAGTATTCAAATCAAAACTTGACCACATTCATACTGTATTTGGTGCCACTATTTTTTTTCCAATTTAGCAACATACAATATACATTTCTACTTGTTTACTTAATATATCTTATAGTATTTCACATAATCCTTGTAAGCCACCTTAAATCTTCTAAAATAGAACGGGTTATAAATAAAATAAAATGTAAGATTTAAGACAGAGACTTCCAGGAAAGATTTGGAATGCAGATCAAGGGGAAGCCTGCTGTAAAATCTAGAGAAGAGGTGGAGAGAATCCGTGGAGGCTGAGGCTCTGGACGGGGGCCGTGGAGCGTGGCATTGTAAAGGTGGCTATAGGTCCTCAAGGGGATTTTAAACACACTGGGAGAAGTTCAAGGGCATCCATTGGATTGTATAGACAGACTGGCAGAACCAGTAGAAAGAACATTGGGCTATGGGCTGGTAGAGATGCAGGAGTGTCCACCTCTGAATTCTCACCGCTCAACCAAGCAGAGATATCAGAAGTCACCTCAAAGCAACAGTTGACTCCTGGTGGCAGGGGGGCTGTAGCCTCAAAGTGTACCAACTATAATGGGATGATAGCTCAGAAATACCTACTTCTTTTCCCGTAGCCCTTCCACCAATGGTGCCATGGGAAAGTGGGAAGGGAATATACTGGATAACAGGAAGAATGCAAGTTAGGTGCTCTCAAGATGCTTCTGCTGCACTGGAATAACTCGCGCTCTTGAGCCCTGATCTGGTACAGGCACTCTTCTGAGTGTTTCTTATGTCTTCATCATTTAATCCACAAAGCAACCCCATGAGATGGCAATATTAGGATTGTACCCATTTCCCGGGTGGCGTATGGAGGAAGGGAGTAGTTCAGTAAGTTCAAAGTCATGTAACTGCTAATGGTTGGGGTTGGATCTCTTAATCATGAGGTATCAGGGCCCACACAGGAATTTAAATAAGGAAGCCCTTCTGGTCCCTGGAGGAAGGCAGAAAGCAAGAGAGGGGCCAGTGTCCCTTAGGGAGGGGCTGGGAGAGGGTATCACATGTTTTGAGACACCTGGATTTGGGGTGTAGACATGTCGAGAGCACAAGCTGAAGGGATGGGGCCTGGAGTGGGTGGCATCAGGGTGAAGAAGATGCACAGACTCCCAGGGCATGCATAGCCAGGCTCTGCTCTCAGTGTGGGTGAGGACAGGAGCAGACAGCCACAGCTTGTGCTTCTTAATGGGAGGAGCGTCAGCTTTCCCTGTCCCCCTCTAGGTCTTGAGGCTGGGGCATGGGGACCAAATGAGCCTGAGTGTATGGAAAGGAGACTCCTCTAAATTGGAAGAAATGAAATTTTCTTTAACTTCATAGTTCACTTTTGTCTGCCATTGATAGGACCAAAGGCCTATTTTAAATCAAAGTTTAGATCTATTTTGTCCAATAGCATAGTCACCAGCCACATATGGCTACTGAATGCTTGACATGTGACCAGTGTCACTGAGAGGTGCTAGAAGGGTAAAGTACATCCCAGATTCTAAAGACTTTGCATGAAGAAAGAATAACACATCTCGTTACACATGTAAGTCATATTGCTTTGGAAATGTTGGGATAAGGAATACGAATTGTTAAAATAATTTTCAGTTTTTTTGGTACCAGGGATTGAACCCAAGGATGTTTAACCACTGAGCAACATCCCTGAGCCATTTTTATTTTTTATTTTGAGGTAGGGTCTCACTAAGTTGGTCAAGGGCACACTAAGTTGCTGAGGCTGGCTTTGAACTTGCGATCCTCCTACCGTATTTAGACTCCTGAGCCACTGAGATTACAGGTGTGCACCACTGTGCCTGGCCACCCATTTTAACCTTTAATAATGAGTGACTAAAATTTTCCTCAAGTCGCTTGTGTTGTATTTCTATTGGATAAAACTTTTTTAAGTTTCTTTTTCTCCCCTGCCACCCTCTGTACTAGGGATTGAACCTTGAACCCAGGAACATTCTGCCACTGAGCTACCACCAGCTGTTGGTAAATTTTGAAACTCTCTAATTTGCCCAAGGTGACCTTGACTTTGTGATCCTCCTACCTTCTCCTAGCTCTGTTTGCGTTGTAGCTCCGTCTCCTCCTGCTAACTCCTCATTCCCAGGAGCTGGTTCAGACTTCTGGTCAATGTGATTCACCTTTTCACACCTTGCCACACATGGGCCACTGACTGAGCTTGTCCACCCAGTGTCGGTGTCCACTCCTGTCCACTCAAGTACTAATTGTGAAGATTTCGTTTTGTTGTCTGCCTCTGTACAGAAGATAGGGAAGTTGGGATTGATGTGCACTTTGAGCAGGTGATGGGATTGACTAACCATAGAAAAAGAGCAAGACCAGCAGTACCCAGTCCAGCACCATGCTGGGAGGGAGTGTCCACCCCAAGTGTTATCGTTAGGGTATATGGTATTCCCCCCAAAAAAACTCGTTTTAGACAAGCAATTTTTTTTTTTGAGAGAGAGAGAGAGAGAGAGAAAGAGAATGTATATCAATTTTATTCATTTTTTCATCTGGTTTTTTTTTTTCAGACACTTAGTTGTGTATGTAGTGCTGGAGTTTGAACCCAGGTCCTCGTAAATGCCACGTAAACAATGATCCACTGAGCCACCACTCCAGCTCCATGATAATGCAGTTTTCAATGTTTGAAGGTCAAATCATTCAGTTATGAGAACTGTAACCTAATCAATGGATGGATAATTTGAATGGATTGCTAGGTGGTGACTATAGGCAGGTGGGGCATGGCTGGAAAAGGTATGCCATTGGGGGTTATGTCTTGTTGCCCTGACCACTTGTATTCTCTCTCTGCTTCCTGGCTGCCATGAGCTGAGCAGCTTTCCTCTGCCATGTCCTTCCGCCATGATGTTCTTTCTTTTCTTGGGTGCAGAGAAATGGAGTCAGCTGGCCACGGACTGAACTCCTGAAACTTTTCCTCCTGCAAGTTGTTCTTGTCAGTTGGTTTGGTCACAGCACTGAAAAGCTAAGCACCAAGCACCTGTCCAAGAAGGAAGCCTGGTACATCCCCAAGGTGAAAGTGAAGCCAGAGCCCATTGGAACCTGATGCCATTAACTCTTGAATTCCCTTGTACCTATTGGATAATGTATATATGTGCAGCCCATCTACGGTATAGGGAGTGTGACCAGTATTCTGGTCTGTTCTGATACCTGGAGTTCATTTGAAAGCAGCACTTTGATTCCTGGTTTATACACCGCTCTTTGTGAACGTTGGTACTGAGTCAGCTCCTTGTTACGGTTGTGGCTCTGAACTGGTCTGGGGTAATTGGCAGTCTTCCTAGAAGCCATCCAGGGGGCCTTTGCTTGTGACGCCCCCACCTAACTTTGAAGAATGCTTCAGGCTCTTTCACTTCTCTCATCATCATTGTTGTCACCTCCAGGAGGTCCTTGTAGAATGGGTGACATGTACTCTTTAGGGCCGCAGAAGTCTGTCCCATCACCATCCTAAATGAACCTTGGTCCCCTACCTGGTAAGACTTGATGGCGGTGCTTTATATGTCTGTGTGAACACTCGAGGTGGCACAGGGGGTGGGCGTATGGGGCTGCTGTTGTTGGGTAATTAAACAGGAAGAAAGTATTTGGTGACCAGGTAATTACAGCCAAGCATCTGCTAAATATGGGGTTTCACTGATGGCAGATGTTATTAGGCACGAAGCGATGGTGTGTTTGCACTCAACACGGCCAGGGATGATTTAAAACCTGTTTCCATCAGCAGCCCGCAGAGCAGCCCTAAGGTAAATGGAGGGGCCTGGAGCTTGTGTAACCTGACCCCCAAATCACTTCCAGAAAGGGCACAGGAAAGCACCTCAGCTCTGGATAAGCTAATGGGACTAACACCATGACATGACTGACTGTGACAAGAAAACGGACCGCTCGGAGATGGCCAAACCCACTCATGGGTTGGCTGAGTAAACCAAGGCAGTGCAGGGAGGGCAGGTGACCACAGAATCAGTGACAGGGCTGGATCCAGGATAAGTTGGCCAGACTCTCTAGCTAATCCCTTTGAGGGATCAGTGGTAATACCTGGCCTATTCCTCCTTCCTGGCAGGTGGGAACCACTGGGGTGGAGATCCAACTGGTTCAGTGGCACAGCCATATGTGGGGAAACAGCTTGTACCTTGGCTTCCCTGCCCACATGGTGACCCATGTTACCTGAGATAGAAGAATGGAGGGTGGGAGGATTAGGGCAATCTCTTCTCTGGTTCGGAGGGAGGTCTTTTCCTTTGCCCCCATCCACTTTGGAGGAGTGACAGCACCATGGCCATCTCCCTCCTTTCTCTTATCTCTTCCCTAGTCATGTGGTGTAGTATCTTCTCTCCTCTTCACTCTATAACTGTTCCTTCTTGGGTCTCCCTGTGTGATAGCTGCTACCCAGCAGAGAAGGGTCTCAAACATGAAGTCAGGGCCGTGTTAACCAGGAAGCTCAGGGAAACTCAGCTGGGGCAGTGGGTCCTTACCCCTGCCATCCTGCAGAGTGTTAACTTGGGGTGGTGGAATTTTCTCAGCTATTCTAGGCTTTTCCAAGCAAGATGTGAAGCAGGTCTGGTGTCTGATCTGGGTCTAGTGGTTCCAGATTTGGCTTCTCTAGAGGGTCTGTCCATCACAGCATACTGCCCTGTGGAGCCCTCTGTCTGAGACCCACTGAGCCTTCATCTGGGGCCTGCAGTGACCAGTTACAGGCCTACATGACATCTTTCCTTGGAGCCTCAAGTCCTCGCCTGTTGTCCCCATAAGGCCTGCCAGCTGCACCATGAATACTTTGAATTTCTCCTGCCTCAGAACAATTAGCAAGCATTTGTTTCTAAGTTTTTTTTTCCTTTTCAAAATAGTGATTTTGGTTACAAAATCACTAAATTCATTTTTCTCAATTTCCCTTCCACAAACTGTATAAATTTCTATCGCATACAAATTTATAGTGCTGCAATCATAATTTGATATCTTGCTTTTTTTCTCTTCATGATTTTACTGTTAATATTTTCCTTGCTTTACATAATCTCTATAATTTTCATTTTTCGATGGCTTTGTAATAGTCTATCAAGGGGTTGTATAATATTTAACTACTCCCGTTATGTGAAACTGGAAATAGGCATAGGTTTTTTTTCATAATGCTTGGTTTTTTTTTTTTTTTGTTTGTTTTTGTTTTTGTTTCTTTTTGCTTTTGGTTAACTCTGAAGAGTGGGTTTTTTAAAAAAAATACTTGTATAGCTGCTGAAAGTGCAGAGTTGCAAAGTATGTGTATTTAGAATTCAACTCTAAAAACCACACACACGCATGCATGCATGAGGACGTGCATCCCCCACCATGCATCAGGAAAGGGGCCCATGATCTGCTTGCCTCCCTCCCATATCCCCCGTTCTGGGAGCCCCTCGCTACACCCAATATAACGATACTGGTGTGGGATACACATCTCTGTTCTCTGGCACCTAAGTGTGCACCAACTGCTTTGTCTGGTACCCAGCCAAAGAAAGTGGCCATCTGTTCCTGGGCTGTTGGACACATGGAAAGATGGCATGTTGGTCTTCAACACTGTGCCTTCCTCAGGGATTTTCAAGGGCAATTTTGACTACATGCACTTTCTGATGAACCCTAAGCTAAGATGCTGGAGCTGCACTTCATGCAACAGAAAGGTTGCCTGACGCTATCAGTGAAAGAGAACGACTCACCTGTCATTGCTTTTCCCATGTACCTCAGTTCACCCCGGCTTTCACAGGTGAAAAGTAGTATGCCAAGGCTCACTGTTTAACTTGCGTGTCTTTGCTATATATTTTGTTTCACTTTGGGGTTCCTCAAAAAGCACTTGGTAATTGCCTGGCTATGGAAGATGCAGAGAGTGGATTATTTATTACATGAGAGAATGGGGACCCTTAGAGGAAATGCGGGCACTGGACTACCAGGGCAGGGCAGAGCTAGGCCTCTGAGTGTTGAAAATGTGAGGTTTGAGGGAGCAAGTGCAGTGATATGGAGCAGCAGGGAACACAAATACACAGAGCCACTTTAGGGTCCCAGAGAGGTAGAGGAGTGAAGAGGCCATCAGTGGAAAGATGATCATGTCCCTCCAGACTATGACCTCTAAGAAGAATCAGTCAATACATCAACAAGGGAAGGAGAAGGAAGGAGGGACAGTTCGGAGACTGCCTTGGCAAGCTTGTTTCCTGGCACAGTGGGATGGTATCTGCATTAATGGGGAGGAGAAGGGAATGAATGGGGAACGTGTGAGCTTCCAGGAACAGACCAGTCACCCAAAACTTTCAGCAACTCAAATTAGAGAATTTGTAGTACTGGCCAGAGGAGGCAAATGCATTTCAGAATGAGAGCAATGCAAGCTTCTAGAAAAGAAAAAGTCAGAGTGGACGAGTAAAGTGAGGGAAGGCCAGGAAATAGGAGACATTGGAGCTGGAGGAGCAGGGAGATGTGCCGTTATCAATGCTGGCCTAAAAGAATCATCCATGTGTTCTACAGTCCTTGGGCTGCTTCACCAAGTCTCACATGGGTGTTCACTTTGGAGGGGTAAAGGAAAGCCCAGAAACACATGAACTTAGCATCCTCCAAGGCAGCCTGGGGATGGGGATCTCTTCTGTAGGAATTCCTTGGAACATCATCTTGACCTCACCTCATCCAATTCCCAGTCAGCGCTCAGACCTTGCAATCGCTCTGAGCATTGTGGTGGAGAGAGGGATGGTATGAAAGCAAGAAACCACGGGGCCTGACCTTGGCCTCTTTCCTGCTAGCCAGGAGTGTGTTGTCCAGCTCAAAGAATGGTGGGCACCCCGGGCAAATCCCCCTGCGCATCTAGCACTGGGCAGAGGGCTGGAGAAACAGCCAGATTTTTGGAGGCAGAAACAGTTTGGCAGATTTAAGCCACTGGCAGAGGGAGGGGGTGGGAAATTTAAGTCAGGCCCCAAGAAGTCAGGCGTGTGTGCTTCATGGGCATCTTTAGTCTGTCTCCCCAGGACCCCATAACAGACTTAACCTGTTTCAGCCAAGGTACTTCCCTACCGCACCCCTGGGGATATGGACCTATTTGCTCATGGATTTATTCTTTTGGACAAACTCTTATTCTTGATTTTGTTTGAACATTGAGCGCTCAAGAAAATTCCACTCAATTAGAATAAAACTTTAATTAAATCGAAACACCAACTAAAATATATCATCAATTAAAATAAAGCACTAATTAAAGTGCTCTGTATGAGCAGCAGCCAATACAGCTCAGGGGATGGAGGCCTTGGTCACAGGGTGGCTTGGAATATCAGCTGGACATGTTGCCCTGGCTATTAGGGTTTGGAAATCAAAAACTGAAGGCTGGCTTTGATTCCCTGGAATAATACCTCCCTCTTGCAGAGTCCTCTAACCCTGCGGGCACAGCTGAGGTCCGCTTGCTCTTTGCCCTGGAGCCAATAGGGACCCATAGGAGGGTCCAGATGGACTAGCAGTGGCCATCCTTGTGGGATCCAGATCTGGAAGGACAATGGGTCGGGAAGGATAGTGGAGCTTCTGCCACACCTGACAGAGTCACCTTGACTAGTGGCCACATGAGCATTGGTGGGGGCTGTTTTCCTCTGAGTTGGCTTGATGGTACTTGGGGCTGCTCTTGGTGAAGTCATTTCTCTGAGAAGCCCCCAGTGTATGTGGTTTTGCTCCAGGGGCCCTTTGCTTCCCTGGCCTGGTAGTCATGGGCTTGTGCCACCTGGGCCCTCCTACCTGCTTTCCCTCATCTCTCAGCATACCTGTGCATGCACAGCAGCTCTGGTCCTTCATGCCAGTCTCCCAGCTGACTGGCAACCACTGGATGTAATAAAGATGTTTCTTTCAAGTTGTCCCTGGCCCTCCCTGCTGTCCAAGGCCCAGGTAGGCTCATCTTCTTATCATTCCTCCCAGGCTTTCTGCTGGGCCCAGTGGGCCTGTTTTATATCTCACTCTTAACCCTTTCTACCTACACGGCCACCTCAATTTCCCTATAGATGTCGAGATTTAAGTTCATAAAAAGGAATTTTCACTATCTTTCTCCTGTTACAGACATTGCGTGTTTGAAGGGTAGCATTCGACCTTTTCACATGTTTTTTAGCATTCTCCAGGAAACATTTTTAAGGTCAGTCATCAACTCTTAAACTTACAGAGTTTTGTATCTTACTATCTGAAGAAGAGTTCTATTTTGATAGGAAGAAAGGTGGAGTATGAGAAAGAGCCCCTGTGGTCTGCGACCAGGAGGCAGCGACCGGGGCTCCCACCTATGTGGTTCATGTTCCCTTTATGAGCAGGAGAGTCTCAGGAGCAGGTGAGTTCTTAGGAGAAAATCAATACCCTCCTGTGTGTTTGTCTCTTAAGTCCAATGCTCTTTAGTGGTAGCAAACGCCACCAGGAACAAAAGAAGGAAGAAATTAGGTAAAAGGAGAATAAGTATCGACTCTGGGATCGTAGGGAGCTAAGAGTCTTTTACAGTGCTGGTTTGGGGGACGGTGGTTGTTACCGCGGGGCTCCTGGAGAAGGCCTTTGGAAAGACACTCAACATTGCTAATTTGCTTTTTCACCAGAGTCTGGAAAGAGGAAAAAAGTCATGGCATGGTACACACAGCACAGCACAGCACGGCTGCTTTCTTCTGCTGAACACTGTCATATTGAAAGCCAGGCCTGCGGTTTGCTGTCCTGCTGTGCCCGGTGTCCAGTGTCCTATGCCCCAGGCTGTGTCCCTACCCGATCCCTGGGGAGTTCAAGAAGATCATCAAAGTGGGGAACTTAGTTCGATCCCTTCATAGCCTCACCTGTCAGCTTTCATCAGAGAGGCTGTAGGAAGTGGGACTCAGGGACAGTGTTGGGGAGAATCCCAGTGTCCTTGCTGCAGGACTGTCTTTTGGAAAAGTGCTTTAAAGAAAGTAGCACATCTTGTCCCCTGCTCTTTAAGAGTCCTGCAGAGGACTGCTGCTGGGCTCTGGGCTTTGGACTCCACCGTCCTCTCTTCTGGTTTAGCTCCTTGTTTTCATGTGAGTTTCCTTTTACCTTCTTCCTTTCAGTCTGATGTCCTGTGGGTTCTGAGCCCTGCTCAGCAATCCTAGCATCCAAAGAAGGCGCTCAAAGACCAGGGTAGGAGATTCATTCCCTGCCAATGGGGAGGGCCTGGCCTGTTTTCTTCCCCAAAGCTCCAGCTTGCATCATGGCCCTGACTTCTTCTTCTGTCCTGGGTATTTCTAAACCTTGCCTTAAGAGCCCACTGACAATTCCCTTTCATTCTCATTTCCTTCCCTCTTCTCTCTTTTCTTCTTCTCTCTTCCTTTCTTTCTTTCTCCATCTCTTTCTGTTTTATTTGTCTGTTAAGCCATGGACTCCGAGTAAAAGCGATTCAGTGAACTTGAAGGACGGAAATGAATTATTTTATCTCCGAAAACTTTTCCTGCTCTGCTCTTTTACTTGCAGAACCAAAGTGTCACAGCAGGTGGGGGACGGTCTCCTGGGGCTGTGGACAAGAGGGAGGTGATACATCAGGGGCAAGCATGGGCTGCTTCTTTCTTTGTTGCTGCAGATGTCTTCCGTGTCTGCCACCCACGCTGGTCTAGGGGACATGAAGACAGCCTCCAGGCTTGTCCTGGACTGGCTGTACCACAGCCCAGTGAATGCTCCAGAATGGGGCGTCTGGTGGGTCTTTGAGGTGTCAGAGAGCTGATATGGTATATGCATCACTGAACTTGCCATGAAGAGTTTCTGCAGTTTCCCCAGATTCTTCTTAGGCTCAAGATCTAAGGTTGAGGGGCCTGGAGCAGTGGCTCAGCAGTCACGGAGCTTTCCTAGCATGTGCGAGTACACGAGTTCAAACCCCAGTATCACGTACACAACAAAGTCTAGGAGCAACGAAAGCCACATGAAAAATTAAATAAAAATTGTTTCTCTCTTTCTCTCACTGTTCCTCACTCTTAAAAAAAAAGATCTAAGCCTAGCTTTCAAAAATCTTTCTGACTTATAGTTAAACGCACAGATGCTCCTTGGCCTAGGATGGGGCGACTTCACTATACACCTACTGGTAAGTTGAAAATATTGTAAGTCAAAAATGCATCAAATACATCTAAGCCACCAAACAGTATAGCTTAGCCAAGAAACTCAGAGGACTTACCTTAGCCTACAGTTGGTAGGATCATCTCACATAAAGCTTATCTTATAATAAAGTGTTGGATGGCTCGTTCGATTTATTGAATATTGTGACGAAAATGAAAACCTGATTGGCTATATGGGTGTGCATTCACCCATCACCAAGGGGAAAAAGCCATATGTTGAACCATCATAAGGTGGGGGCTGTTTGTACTTGATCGTGATCTTTTCTCACACATCTGTGTATGTGTGATAGAGTTTATGGGTATCATGTATCTAAAACAAATTTTCCCCAAACAATATTTACCCTTTCTATGTGCAACTCAGTAGAGTGTTTTCTATTTTATTCTACTTGATTCTGTTATGAACTATGCTATTTCATTAAAAAATACTAATTGCAATCCACAAAATTGATCTCACGACCCAGCAATGAGTCACAACCCATCTTTGGAAGCACTGATCTAGAGGAACATCTTAAGAATCACCAATCTGGAAATTCTCATCCGTCACTTGTGGGACTGTAAATTACAACATTCTTAATGAGGGACTTTTGGCAGAAGCTACCAAATTTACAGAAACATACGCCATTGACCCTGATGTTCCATTTCTAGAAATTTATCTTACAGATATTCCTACACGTGTGTGAAATGATGTCCAAGATAATTCTTTGTAGCGTTCTTTATAATGGCAAAGGATTGGAAACAGCTCAAATGTCTTTCATTATAGAATGGGTTAAATAATGAATGGAGCAGCCACACATTGGAAGAGTACTCTGCAGCCATTGAAGAAAATAGGGAGGCTCCTGATGACCTGACTTGGAAACATTGCTGAAATACACTAAGTCAAATAAGCCAGTTGCAAAAGAAAGTAAATATATTACCTTTTGGATAAAAAGGGGGTAATTAGACTCTGAATTTATATTTGCTTTAGGTTCAGCCATATGAAGTTGCTCTTTTTAAAGGTCAGCGTGGTTGAATATTGGCATTTTCAAATTGTGAAACATAATACATACATAGGAAAGGGGAAGGTAGAAACCAGGTTACCCAGAGACGGATAGGGAGAGACGTCTCAAGGGGACCTGTTAACCGGAAGGTATCTCTGAGCAGGTGGCTAAGGCGGAAGGAACAGGGATCCGCTGAGGTAGGGCAGAACTAAGGACAGCTCCAGGCCAGAATGGAGGATGAGCAGAGGCCACCTGTCCCTGTCCTGATGCCCAAATTCCAGGAAACATCATCCCCAGACAGTGGGCTAGAGACTGGGTTCAGCAACTTAAGTTTGCCTCTATCTCCCTC
>PVKS010031061.1:0-23841 GCA_004027875.1 Aplodontia rufa
TGGTGATGGTGGTGGTGGTGATGATGATGGTGGTGGTGGTGGTGGTGGTGATAGTGGTGATGGTTAATAGGATGTCATTGTTATCTTCCACAGAACACTTGAGACAAGCTAGACACTTAATATACATTACCTATGTTCTCACAACCCCCCCATAGAGTGTACTATTTTAGTGATGGAAGCACTGAGGCTCAGAGAGACAGAACTGAGATCAAAGTCAGGTCTGTCCCTAACACTGGAGTCCTTAGGAGCAGCCCCAGTCTCTCCTCTCCTAGCTTCCTCCCATCCTTCACTAGACTATATCTAATTTAGCTCTAAATGGTCCCCTCCACCGGCTTGAGGCCAGGACTCCAGGAATGTGGCTGAGCCTACATGTCCTGTGCCCTTTGGGGTTCCTGCCTCTGGGCACTGTCTCTCTCTGCTGTGTGTCCTGGTGTCAAGGGTGACTATTGGGAGCCCTGGTGTGGTCCCCAGAGCCTGCCGTGCTCAGGGAGCTCAGAGCCCGCCCAGCCCATCCTGGGCTCATTGATCTGGGCCTTGGGGGAATCTGCGGGAGCCCAGCCTGGGCGGCCCCTCAGGGCTCCCAGCAGCCTGTGTCTAATGACCGCAGAAAGCCATTACAGCTCACTTAGCTGCAAACAGCTCTCCACAGCACTCATTATGGCCACTGAGGAGCACCGGGAGCTCTCTCCTCTCCGAGCGAGGGGGTGTGTATGCCAAGGCAGGCTACGTCTTCTTACTGGAAGCACAGCTTTCTGCTGCCTGGCCTGTCTTCCAGGAAGGGTACTACAGATGGGGCCCAGCCAGTGCCCTGTCCGCTGCTCCCCTCTTCAACCCATGAGGTCTCACCCACCCGGTGGCTTTTTCCTCCCACGGTGCTTCCAGCCCTCAGGGGCATGGGGTATGGGCTGGGAAAAGCATTAGCTGCCCCTCTGACAGCTGGGTGAGGCTCTCCAGGACCACAGTGGTGACATCCTCCTGTGGGGTAGCCAGTGCCTTGGAAAGGCTGGTCCAGGAGGGTCCCCACATGAACCCCCTCCCCCAGTGCTGGGGATGTTTCATTCATCATTGGAGAAGATGGTCATTTCTAAGACCTAAACTTCAGGCAGGCAAGACCTTAGGGGTTGGCCCAGGTGTGTCTTCCACCCAATCTAAGCTTTCCAAATGCTTTTAGACTTGGTCTTAACAAAATCCTACTCAAGGCTCCCACAGATAAACCAGAGCCAAGCAGGGAGGGGTGGGGGGGTGTGGGGCTGTTCTGCACTCCCTTCCCTGTCCCATCCCCCACCTGCCATGAGGACCAAGGCACCTCTGAAGAGGTGTAGGGTTCCATGGGACACGGTTTAGTGACACTGCCCCATACCATGTGCCATCTGCTCTCCCAGAGCGTTCTAGCCACGCTTCCCTGCTACCGCACCGCCCTCCAGATCTTGATGGTCCCTTCCAGGGCTCCTCCCTACCTCTCTGATCACTTAGTTCTATTCCTTTTAACATACACCACATTTTCTTTTTCTTTTTTAAGAGAGAGTGAGGAAAGAGAGAATCAATTTTATTTAGTTTTCCACATGGCTTTTGTTGCTCTGACACTTGTGTATGTGGTGCTGGGGTTCAAACTCGTGTACTTGCGCATGCCAGGCCAGTATCACAACTATTGAGCCACTGCTCCAGCCCCCGACATTTTTTCTTTCTTTCTTTCTTTCTTTCTTTCTTTCTTTCTTTCTTTCTTTCTTTCTTTCTTTTAGAAAGAGAGGGATAGTGAGAGAGAGAGATAGAGAAAGACAGAATCAATTTTATTTAGTTTTTCATGGGCTTTCGTTGCTCAGACACTTCATTGTGTACGTGGTGCTGGGGTTTGAACCACGTACTCGCACATGCAAGGCAAGCGCTGTAACCGCTGAGCCACCGCTCCAGCCCCCCCTACATTTTCTAATCATGCTTTTATTTCTGTAGTTCTTTCTTACTGTATGCCTTCCCCATCATTCTCTGAAATCGCTATGGGTGGGTTCCATGTTGGTTTTTTTCTCATCCCCAGATGAGCCCAGGGCCAGGCATGCTGTGCCCAATGGTCAAGTTCTGAAGAATGAGTGAGTGGTCCAAGCCGACGTGACCAGCAGGCTTCTGGGGACAGGGCATCTTCCTCTCACCACCCTTGACCCTCCCCCAGTCTCCAGTCCTCATGGTATACATTTCTTCCATCTGTGTCCCATTTGGTCAGCTCCTATTTGTCCCTTCTCTGATTGCTGAGATGTCCCTGCAGGACCAAACACCCCCCAAGGATGCTCCCTTTTAATGGCTACCTATTGTCTCTTTCTCCCTGGACTCTGAAGTGGAGGACAGATATCTCTATGTCAACAGGGGCCTAGGCACCCTACACAGGGTGCAGAGCACGTGAATGAATGGGAAACTACCACAAGGCCCTGCCACTGTGGGCCAGCACCACCTCCTCTGGGGACTGACCATAGGACAGCTCCTCTCCACCCTCAGCTTCCTGTGAGCCACCCGCATAAACACCTTCCTGGTGCCTGAATGAAATTCTCCAGAGAACTTGACCTGGACCAGCAGGCCTTGACTGGGCATGGGATATAAGCACAGGAGGTGGCCAGGAGTCGTGTGTGTGTGTGTGTGTGTGTTTTGAGACAATGATGTGGCTAAGGAGGGTGACAGAGGAGTCCCTGAGCTCCAGGCATCATGGGCTGGGGGCCCAACCACCAGATTCCTCCTTCCTTCCTCCCGCACCAGAGGACACTGGTACCTGGGCTCCAGGGCCAGCAGCTTGATCAAGTTTCTTGCCATTGCTGGTGCCCCACAGGCCACTTGGGTCACCTCCCTACCCCAATTCCCCCCAAGTCTTCTCCATCCTGGGACCAGGTACCTCCACCCTCCACCCAGTCGCTGGGACCTCAAAGCCAGGACTTTTCTTTGAATACAATCTTTCTCCCATGTCCAGTTTAACCACCCAACACGTCCTGGCAGCTCTGTGTTCAAAATGCACCTTGGACCCCACCACTCCCTGGACCCTGGCTGCCAGAACCACAGCCTCCTCACTGTGAGCCCCGCTCTGTCCCCATACCTCATCCCCCAGGTCCCCTTGTGACAGCCAGAGGTCTCAAATTAATGTGTAGAACACATCAAACCCTTGCCCAGTGTAAAGTGTCCAGTGGCTCCCACTCACTGTGGAACAAAATCCAGAGTCCACATGGCAATCTCCAAAGCCCACGTGGACTGGACGCCGGCCCCTCCCTCTCCAGTCTCCCCTTCACAGGACACCAGCTGCGCCCAGCAAATGCCAGGCCAGCCTTCATGTCAAGGTGCCCTTGGTTCCTCCTTCTCTTCCTGATTTTACCTGGGTCAGTCTCAAGAGGCCACCCCCCCCACCTGCTTCTTCCTGGCCTTTGTGGCCTTGCTCCTTCCGGCCACTACCTCCTAGATCTGAATCTGTGCTTCCAGAACCTCCGCCCGCCCCTCTGAAATAAAAGCCCCACAAGAGCAAAGAGTTGAGTTGTTCCACCCTTGTTCCTTCAGCCCCACCAGTGCCTGATAACAGAAGGTGCTCAGTGAATATTGTTAAAGGAAGAAATCAACATTTTAAAATCCGCTATTCATTAATGCAAGTCCCCTTCGGTCAGATCTCCTTGGAGACGCACATCAGCTCCCAGCCTGGCACACGCATACACACAGGCACACTTCTAACGCTGCCCCCTGCTCTCTTCCTTCTCCTCCCTCATCTATACCTTCAACCACCTTGGGGCCCTCCAGATTACAAGCCTCGCTGCTCACTTCTTGCCTCTTCCCAGGAGCAACAACTTTTGGGGATCGCCACGTGCGTACGCGTGCGCTCAACGGGAGTGGAGCTAGCCCAGCTGTCAGGAGGAGACAGATGTCCCCCGAACCCTGCATCCCCCTCCACCCCACTTCTGAAGTGACAGATGTGCTCTGCACCTTGTCCCAGCTTCTTTAAAAAAAAATAGCATGCCAAGCTGGCACCCGCTGCCCTGCCCAGCTTGCCAGGTGTCTCTAGACGCCTTCCACCACCGTAGCTGGTACTGGAGATCAGAGGCTCTATTAATACGGCCCAACAGGGCGAATCCCCAGTCTCGGGAAGGGCTCCGGGGAGCATCCAGAGGCACCTGGGCTTGCAGGAGATACCAACAGAGAGGCGCGGTCCTGCACATGGGCATAGGTCAGACCTTGCACAGCGGGGGAAGCCACTGTCCTCTCTGAACAGGGTTTCAGCAGCAGGCTGGCCAGGGGACGACTCCTACAGTCTTGGCTATCAGGGGGGCTGGGTGGGTGGGCCTGCTGCTTTGCCACTTACCCTCAGGATGACCCTGGGCAGGAGATCGACACTCCATGAGCTCCAGGCTATGCTACACGCTAAGGCTAAGGCACCTGCCTCGCGGGGCTGCTGTAAAGATCAAAGCTCTGCTGAGTCCTAACTGGACCTGGGCCACACTGCCATCATCCCTGTGATCAAAGAAATCCTTAGGTGTCTCTGTCATAGACTCCAAATCCGCCCAGGTCACTCCAGAGCTCTCAGAAGTCTCTCCAAACCAGGCGCTCAGTTAATCCAATCGCCAGTGTTTCCTGAACTCTCACCCAGGGCGGTGACATGTGGCGTAGTACTATGGCCAAAAGCAGGGACTCCGGAGAAGACGCGTTTGGGGCCGAACCTTGGCCTCTCGCTTGCCTCGTGACCTGCAGAACACAGTCTGGCTGCGTTCTTCTGCTCTAGATCTGCAGAACAGGGTCGTCCTCCGCTCACTTCTCAGGGAGGGGTCGGGAGCAAGCGAGCTAATATGTATAAAGCATTTAGGACTGCGTCCGGCACTTGGCAAGCACGATATGATTGTTGTCTTTGTAATTATGGAATTAAAGATGAATAGACAATCTCCGTACTCCAGGAGCTCACCCCGGCATGGGAGACGCAGCACGCGCCAGTGTCAGGATGAGAGACGGCTATGGCCAGAGCTGCGCACCCAGGGCTCTATGGGAGGTGGATGCTCTGGAAGGGTGCACAGTTTTACAGGGAGGGATGAGACGCAGAGTGAAGAGCAAAGTCAACCCTGAGCCTACAGTGTGGGCGGAGCTGGGGGCACAGGCCCACCGCAGCAGGGTAATTGCCCGAGTGGGAGGGGATGGTTCACACCAGGGACACAGCAGGGCCCTTAGGTTCCCAGCAAAAGAGCCAAACAGCAGATGCATCCCCAAGGCAGAAAAGGGGTTGCTGGGATGTCTGAGTGTGGAAAATGCAGGATGACAAGATAAGAACAGATGTCCCCAGGACGGGCAGGGCATCCTCATAGCAGAAAGGCAGAAGGCTGGGCCAGTCCAGGCTGAGTCCGCTCAGGAGAGCCCAGGCAGGAAAAGAGGATGGAGTCTCAGGGTCTGGGGCCAAAAAGGTCCAGCCCAATGTCCCACACAGATGACACTCTGCAGCAGGGTGTGCAACCTCTGTCCAGTAGTTTGCCTCACAGGGATGAATGTGAACCACCCAGGAGGGACCCACAGTGCCGAGAGGGTGCCAGACCCCCACTTCTTCCACCAGCTGGAAGCAGTGTGCCCTTTAACATGAGAGACGAAGAGTCAGGAGGCATGAGTTCTAGTGTTGGCCTTGGGTCAACTTGCTAGGTGACCTTGAACTGCCGTCTGTGCCCTCTTGGTAGAAGGAACAGGGTACACAGTATCTCCAGGGTCCCTTCCAGCCCTTACACTTGAGGGCTTTCTATAGCTCCTGCAGGTTCTGACCAGCTCACGACTGTGAGGTCTCTAGGACCAAGCATCTCTGCCCCCTGTCCTTTCCTCCTGATGGGGCCACCAGAACTGGTGGGTCTTCCTCCCCTGGGGGACTCTGCCCAGCTGTCACTGAGGATGAGTCTTTATGCCATTGCTATAACATTGCAGTCTTAACTCCCTTGCTCTGCAATGGCTGGCAACCCCAGCGTGCCACTAACGCCACCGCGTTAGCAACCAGGCCTTCTGTGCAGTTCTAAGAACCATCCCTGATCACCAAGGCCTGGAGGACTCCACAGGAGTCTTCAAGGACATGCGGTGGCCTCAGAACAGCAGAGGGGCTTCTGAGCTCTCCTCTGGTCTGCCCAGCCCACCTATGCTGCCATCAGGAGATAAACAGAAAGTGGATATGCTGACCCCAAAGAGCTCTGGAATGACTGTCTTAGAAGTGGTTCCTGGGATCCGGAATTCAGGTCCGGAATGGAGGCGGAGGATAAAGTAGTAATGTTCACCAGCCTGGCAGCTGTGGTTTGGGGCTTTCCAGAGACTTAAAAATCTCCAGTTGAATTTATCCAAAAAGACTCCTAAATCTGCTGGCACTGAAGCCCGGGGCCACGCCCCTTCCATCAGTTCCTTATTGGCTCCACAAACACGCAGCAAGCACCACCAGGGACACCAAGGCTGAAGGCCATGCAGTCCCTGCCCTGGAGGAACAGATCAGTGGAGGAGAGAGGGTCCCCTGGTGGTGTGAAGTGTGGAGGGTGAGGGTCCCTTCTCTTCAGAGTTTGGTGGGGACAGGATGTTGAAACAGAACTATTTTCCTCTGGGATAGCAAGGTATCCTTCATTTGTACCATCTGAAGCCACTTGAGAGGTGCTACATGGGTGTGAATCCTGGCATCTCCCCAGATAGCTAAGGGACTATGGGTAAATTCTCAATCTTCTTATGCCTCAGTTTCCTTATCTGCAAAACAGAGTGGTGATCAGATGTGGTCTGCAGAATAATACCCCCAAAGATGTCCACTGGTGTGCTAACTCCTGGACCCTGTGAAAATGCTGTGTGACATGGCACAGGTGGAATCAAGGGTGCTGGTCCTCCAACTGTACAGTTGGGAGGTTGTCCAGGACCATCTTGGTGGGTGCCTGTTGTCCCAAGGGCCCCGACATGCAGAAGCAGCAGGAGAGGAGCAAGTGGGGTCTGAAGGTGGTTTGTCCCTGTAAAACTCATGTTGGTGCTTGATTGCTATGAGGAGGTGCTCAGAGGGTGGACCCCACCTGTCCCTCCTGTCAGGAGCTGAGCAGAGTTGGATAAGGTCATCAAGGTGGAGCCCCTGGTGGCTTTGTAACCAGAGGGACAGTGACCAGAGGAGACAGTCACACTCCCTGCCTCTCACCATGCAATGCCCTGCCCTACCTTGGGACCCTGACAGCATGAGGGCCACCACCAGATGCAACTCCATGACCTGCGGACCTCCAGAGCCATGAGCCAAAACAACCCTTGTCCCTTTGTCACTCACTGGGCCTGTGGTGCTGTGTCATTAGCAACAGAAAATGGACCAGACAAGGCACTAACATCAGGAGACACAGACGAGATTCCAGTGGCCACTGCTGGCTTGGCAGGTGGTGTGTGGGGGTCCTAGACCCTGGAAAGGCGAGGAAGTAGATCCGCCCATGCAGCCTCCAGTCTCGCGGTTGTCTTGATTTAGTCCAGTGGGGCCCACTGTGGGCTTCCAGAACTACATTTATGTACACTTGTGTTGTTTTGAGCCACCAAGCTTGTGGCTTTGCTACAGTTGCCGCAGCCATAGAAAAACTGTTCTACGATGGCACACATCTGCAATCCCAACTCAGGAGGCTGAAGCAGGAGGATCACAAGTTCAAAGCCAGCCTGAGCAACTCAGTGAGGTGCTAAGCAACTTAGTGAGACCCTGGCTCAAAATAAAAAATAGAAAGGCCTGGAGCTGGGGCTCAGTGGTTAAGAGCCCCTGGGTTCAATCCCCAGTACCAAGGGGAAAAATAAAAGAGAAAGAGAAAGAAAAGAAAACTAATCTATGGGCCAAGCCTGAGTAGTGGTTTCTACTGGAGGCAGCAGGAAGGTCCAGGAGCCCTTGTGGCAGTGGAACATCAGGTCACAGGGCCAAGAGCCATGCTAGCTTGGGTAGCTGGACAGGTAAGCATGAGCTCCCTCTATCTAGCGCTGGCCTCTCCCCTTCAGATGCCGTGCCCCTGGGTCTGCACCCTTGCTCACCTCTGATGTCTGACTCTGCTGTCTCCAGAGCACCAGAGTCACCATGTCTCAACCCATGGCTCCTCTTCTCAGGCCTCTTCCCTCAGGTTGGGCACCCTCAGCTGGCCATGCCAGAGACTTGGGAGCCACCTCAACCCCTCCCACCCCTCAGTGTCCTCATCAACTTCCCCTGAGTCCTATCAATGCCACCTCCTCTTCCCCACTGCTGCAGCCCTGGCCCCAGCTGCTCTTCAAAGGCCCACACCTCTTCCAGTGCATGCACTCACTGCACCATGGTCAAGAGCCACAGAGATCTCTTCAGAATCAAATCCTGCCGGGCTCTTGGAATGGAGATCACAATACTCTCTGCAAGCTCAGCGGGCACCACCTTCTGGAATCTTCTCTGGTGCCTTCATCCATCACCACACAGACCTTTGGTTTCACTTCCATCCTCTCACTTAAGGCTTCTCAGACAAGGTCCGCCTGTCTGGAAGAGTCTCCCCTTCCCCTTCACTGTCATTGAATTGGGTCCCAACAGCAGGGAAACAGAGAAGCAGTTTATGGGCTGCATTGTGTCCCCAAAACTCAGAGGTGGGGGTCTCAGCCCCAGACACCTCAGAAGGGGACTGTGTTTGGAGACAGGGTCTTTGCAGGCTGGTGTCCTTACAAGAAGAAGAGATTAGGACACATTCGAGCAGACGGGTGAGCTTGTAGGGACACAGGAGGGAGAAGGCATCTGGGAGCCGGGAGAGCAAGCAGGTCAGCAGGGCCCCTGAGTCATGGGTTTTCAGTCTCCAGGCTGGGAGAAAGCAAATTCCTCTTACAGACACCCTCACAAGAGAACCCGGAAGCCGTCCTGTGTTCCCCGGCCTGGAGGGTGAGGGGTCCCCTTCCACAGATCACGCCACCTTTCAGACTGCGAAGCCCTGTTCTCTTCGTTGCCCTCCAAACTGACCCAGTTGCATCCCTACCCGGCGACAGCCCCATTAAGTGTGGCCACTCGCTCTGCACCGCACCTGGAGCTGAGGCCCCTGGGTGTCCCCTCCCTTGTGGGGACAGTGTTCCTGACCTCAGCTTGCTGCTCTGTTCAAGGCCCACGTGGATCTGGGGCCTCCTGGGTGTGAGACCTGTGTGGCCAGGGAGCCCCCCACGCCTGGTTTGAGAAATTCTTAGCGCCTTCATCTTTGAACTTGGGCTTTGCGAGTGAAGTACCCTGGGACAATGGCACATGCACGTGAGCCAGGGAGGGGTGCAGAAGGAGAAGCTTGGCATTCTAGTGCCTCTGACAGTTCTCCCAGCGGCTGCTCAAACACGTGCCCCGCACGCTCGTGTGGCTCAGGCCCCTGCCATGGCCAGTCCCCCACGGCATGGGCGAAGCTGGTCACTTCCTCGCAAGCTGCTTCTGAGCCCAGGCCTGCTTCTTGCAGCCTCCCAGGAGGACTTGGCGCTCCTTCCTGCACCTTCGCTCACTCTAGCTGTGATCCACAGGCCGAGCCCACCCGGCTCAGCTGAAGCCCTGTGCTGGCCCTCCCTCCTCCAGGCTGACATCCATGCAAGGGCCACGCTGCCTGGACACGCCACCAGCCACCTCCTTATCTCTGTCCACTCTCCCAGAATGCCAGCCTGGTGAGGGCCTTTGTCCCAGGACCACTGGAGGAAGAAGCCCCACTGCTGGCACCAGAAAGCCTCCTTTCCAGCCTGAGCCACCAGAGCCCACTGGCCTGGACCTGGTGTGGGTGCGGGATGTTGGGACTTGGGGAGGGGGAGGACAGCTGCAAGTAGAACTACTTGGGGGTGGTCCAGACTTTCAGAGGGAGGCCTGGGCCACACTGGCCCTAGGGGTTTGGCGGGGAACTCTTGCAGGAGCCCCATCTCAAACCTGGGCTCCCCTGACTCTCCCCATCCATCGGGATCTGACTGGGGCTGAGCCCGGAAGGTTGGGAGCTCCCCCTCTCTGTAGTGAGGAGCAAGCACCCCATTTCAGGCTGAGCTGGGGAGGTGGGGGCTCCCCTCCTCTGCACTGAGGAGTAAGCACCCCATTTCAGGCTGAGCTGGGGACGTGGGGGCTCCCCCCTCTGCACTGAGGAGTAAGCACCCCATTTCAGGCTGAGCTGGGCAGGGTCTCTCTGGGAAGAGGAATCATGGTGGAGCGGGGGCCACACCACGCAAGCGCCGGGTTCACTTTCTCCCGGCTGGCAACAGCTGCCACTAAGTCTCAGAGCCCGTGGCTGTGACAATTATCAAAATGTTTATTATGTGTCACTATTAATAATGCAGACACTGCACTTGCTGCCCCGTCAGAAAAAGAGAGAGTGGCAGCAGAGGGGCCAGGCTCTCAGGAAGGTGCCTTGTGCCCTCAGTGCTGGGAAAGGCTGGGTCCGGAGCAGGCCTTCTGCTCCTCCTCTCACTCAGCAGTGAGAAGCAAATGGGACCCTCTCCCCTCTGGATGTCCCTTTCTGCCTTTCAGACCTGGGCATGAGATTCATCCACCCAGGAGGCCTTTTAGAAGCTTCCATCCCCCTCCCAGCCGTGCACTGTGTGCAGAAGTGTGGCTGGGGATGCTCAGCCCTCGTCAGCTACCTCCCCACTAGCTTCCTCTCAGTCCCCAAACAGGGTGAGCCCCCGCTGACCTGCCCCAGGACCCTTGCACGTGGCATCTCTTCTTATCTTCACCTCTCTGTCGACTAACTCCTCTGTCTCCTTCAGGGATAGGCTTAACTGCCACCGACTTTGGGACACCCTCTTGGACCCCCCAATCTAGGTCCTATATCCTCTGAACCCTGTAACTTCCTTATGGGACCCTCCATACTCAAACAATATCTACTTATTATTTATTTTTGGCACCAGGGATTGAACCCAGGGGCACTTAACCACTGAGCCACATCCCCAACCCTGTTTATATTTTTATTTTGAGCCAGGGTCACACTAAGATGCTTAGGCTCTCACTAAGTTGCGGAGGCTGCCTTTAAACTTGTGATCCTCCTGCCTCAGCCTCCCGAGCTGCTGGGAATACAGGTGTGCGCCACTGTGCTCGGCAGTGCTCAATTAAATTTAAACCTAACTTGCGTCTCTTCCTCTGGACAGCGGTTTCTTGCCTGTTGCTGTCTTCATAGCATACAGTAGTGACTTAAACATCCACGGCACAAGGGAGGGACCCCCATGGTGAGCCCTGAGTCCTGCAGACTTAGAAGGTGCGGTGCAGTGCGGCAGCAGCGTGACCCCGCCCTCTTCTCTCCCGCTCTGGGTCACTGGTGGGTGCCGGGGGTCTGACGTGCGGGTGGAATCACCACGCTTCATGAGCAACCCCTGAGTCCCCGTCATGCATCCGACTCTCCTTCCCAGCGTATGGCCAGCTCCCCCAAAGCAAAGGCAGAGGCTCTGGACAACTGTGCCCTGGCAAGGCCCTGTGTCCACACCTTAAGGAGCGGGAGCAGAGCTGGAAAGGCTCCTGTGCAGTGTGCCCTCACTGCAGGACACTCCCAGGCTCAGCCCTGTCACCAGGAGCTGCTGGGCTTGTGTGGGTGCCACCTGTGGGGCAGTGCAAGGCAGAAGGCCACTCACGAATCTGTCCAGGGCTGTCACCTGCAGGCTCCCTGCACAGGGCAAGCACACGGGTGGGGGCAGGGGGTCTGCCTGCCACTGGGGAAGTGTCTCTACCCACACGAAGACTTTGCTGGTGACAGAAGGCAACTGTGAGGTCCGGGTCCTCCTGGAGTGGCTTATGAGGGACAAGGCTTGGGGTCGGAGCGGCCTGTTCTTGGGAAGGAAGTGCTCCAGCCCCTCCCAGCTGGCCAGGCCTCAGCTGGCTGTGCAGATGGAGAGGGGTGTGGTGCCACGGGCTCCTTGCCCAGCTAGCAGCCCAGAAGGCCAACCCGACCTCCCTGGCTGTGTCCTGCACTTGGACCACGCTGGACAGCAGGCAGTGCAGCCTGGCTGTTGGGGACCCCATCACCTGCAGGCCTTTGGGCCCCGGGGTTGGGTGCTGGCTGGCAGCCTAGGGTGGGAGCTTCAGGGTAGGCCAGGACAGGAGGGAGGCACCAGCGCAGGGGCACTTTCAGCACCTTTCCAGGGAGGCTGCTGGCTTCAGCCCACCAGCGCTTTCCTGACCCAGTGCTCACATGCCCAGGGGTGGCATCTGTCCCCTTTCTCCCAGGAGGCAACAGCTGACTGTGGGGAACCTGGGCCACCTGTGCCCTGTCCTAACCTCTGCCCTGGATGGCGCTTGGAGAGAGCCAGCCCCTGTGTCTAGGCACCAGGCAGGGGACCCTGAGTCCAGATAAAGGGTCCGGGCAGGGGGTTTGACTCGTGCCTCTGCCATTGACCTGGAAGGTGACATGGGTCCAACGTGCTTCTTGCCTCAGTTTCCCCAACTGTTAAATGTGAGTCTCCCAGCCCTGCAGCTCCCCTCCCTCCCTGCCTGCCAGCATGGCCTTGTCTCTGTCTCAGAGAACGGGGTGATTTAGAAGAGGAGGACGCAAGGGTCGAAGCCTGTTGATTTGCTGCCCGTGATGGATGCCGATGGCGGCTCATCTGTGGTTGCTGCTGATTAGAAACCAGTGTCAGAGGGAAGACTGAAGACTGGTGGTGAAGTGGGTGAAGGGGACCCAGGAGGATCTGCAGTCTGCCTGGGGGCTCACTTAGGCTCTCCATGAGAGGGCAGTGACCCAACACTGGCCTCTTGCTGTCTGCCTGCCCATTATGCAGAGGGTGCTGGTTCACTGAGTCTGCTTAGCCCAGCAAGCAAGGCAGGGCTGTTCCTGCCGCAGACAGAAGGAACTGAAGCTCAGAGAGGTTAAGAAACTGGCCTGGGCCACATAGCCAGAAAATGTGTACTATTTTCCTTACACCATGTGCCTCCTGTCATGATACCAGGGTCCAGGGTGGGTCAGTGAGTAGGGCACTGGGCTGGGAATCAGGACCCCAGCCAAGGCCAGCCCCTGCCCTACCCCCATCAGAGCTGAGGGCCAGAAGCAGGCCTCCTGGAATTTGGAATCTGACACAGGGTCCTGGAACCCACTGCCCGCTGATAGCCCATGACTGAGAGGAGAAGGGTCACAAGTGCATCCACCTACAGGCGTCCACAGGGGAATGGGGAGGCCAAGCGATGGCCGGAACTCCACGGTGGAGGAGCTGAGGTCAACGGTGGGGTGGGGGGACAGATGCGCCCGCTGCTGCTTACCGTTCCGGGTGTTTGCATTTCTTACTGCGCTGCTCTTCTCTCTGCCTCGCGGTCCTGGGGCCTGGCGGAGGCGATTCCTGACGGGGGTTCGCGCTGCCTCCTGCCTGGCACTCAGTACAGCAGCGCGCGCCCCTCCCCGCCCGCGCTGCGCACCTGCCGTACCCCCTGACCTGGGCTGCCTCTCTCCTTCCTGTCGCCCTTTATTTATTCGTATCCTCTTAAGAGGACGTGCGCGTGGGTTGGATCAATTCATCCGCATCACTCACTTGGCTCTGCTCGTCGTCCCCCTCCAGCCCTCTCCCCCTCGCTGAGACCAGGAGCGTAAATTTCTTCTGGCTATTAATTAAAAGCAGGCTCTCCCTTAGCGCCAGTGTACTTGCCATAAATTAATAGCAGTCTTCTTAATCAAATCTTATCTCCTCCTCGAGCCATAAACACGCCGGCCGAGTTGGTGTCTCTGTGCAACCGGCCATGAAATTTAATTTCTGATGCTTCAGCAGACTGCGTGGGGTGGGTGGGCACCTGATCAGGGGCCACCCCAACTTCAGTCCTGGCACCAGACCCCAGGCTGACCAGCTGGGTGGACCCAACCGCCTCCCCTGATGTCTGGAGAAGGAGCGTGCCTGGCTCTTTAAACCTGAAAGCTCAGCAGTTCAGCTGCTGATTGTAATCTCTGGCTTTGGAAGGCCTTTCGGATATGAGGTCCCATCTGATTCTCATGACAGCTCTACGAGGTAACAGGCTGGGAGTATAAACCTCATTTTAGGAATGGAAAAACCAAGTTTAACAAGTTCTTTAGAGGCAGATCTGGATGGAATTCCTGCTCCCCCATTGCCTAGCTGCCTCTCTGACCCTCTGTTTCCTCTTCTGTCCAAGCTTCACACAGTTTTGAGGTAAGCATGATATAAAATGTCACAAGTAACAGGACCAATATAGCACGTGGTCTGTACCTGCTGCCCAGGGTAGCGATCGTCTATGAAATGACTCAACTAAGGAGACTCTACAAACAGCAGAGCCTGGGCACAAGTGCTGACTCAAATTCCACCCCCTTGGAATTGCATCTCCAGGCTCTGAGGTTCCTCCGGCAACCTGGCCATGCTCCTGCCCTATTGAACGTCCACCCCAGTGTGTGGCCACAAGCCCCGGCTGAGAGCTGTCAGTGCCAGGACACAGCCTGGCTGCAGCTGCCGCATAAGTCTGAGCCACCGCCCTGGGCGGCTCTGGCAGGCTCTCTCCCTGGGTCACCCCTGCTTTGCAGCTGAGAGTGTGCATCCATTTCCCTTCAGCAGTGGGGCGCCTGGGGCCGTCTCTGCACATCACCTCTGTTCCTTGCACGGTGATTCATGTTGCCTTGGCACCGGCTCATTCTTGGAGGAGACGGCCTCGCGGCCACTCCTGCAGACACTTCTCCATTCAGCACTGGGCGCCGCTGTCTCGCCCTGCTCTTCTGCCCTGGGGAAAGGCACTCCTCTGTCTGGTCCACCCCTCAGCTCCTAGGCAAACAGCCCTGCTCAAGCCCCTCACACTTCCGCCCTGGCTCACCCTGCGCGGCTTCCCCCAAGGACGTAGCTGCTGTCCCCTCAAAGTCTGCCTGCTGGTTTTGTCTGTCCATAATTCTTTTCCCCTCAGGGGTGCAGCTGAGAAGCCCCCCCACAGTGCTCAGAGCGGGTCCCAAAGTTGCAGCCTGGGTGGGGCTCAGCAGCGAGGGTTCTAAGGAGGCTTCCAGGTGATTCTGCACCCGGAAGAGGACCAAAGCTCTGGGTCAGTGGTTCTCACCAGGAGTGACTGCGCGCCATATCTGGCATATCTAGAGATAATATCTAGAGACATCTGGCAATATCTAGAGATAATTTTTGGTCATTACAAGTGGCAGGTAGTGGGTGGGGCCAGGGATGCTGCTAACCCCCCTCAGTGCGCACACTAGACAGCTCCCATGACCGAGGCCCCGCCCCAAAGGGTCAGCAGAGATGAGCTGGCGGCACACCCTGGCAGGTGGATCTTGCAACTGGCCTGAGAAGGCTGGGCTGTCCCAGTGCCCTGCGGAGCCCACAAGGGTCGGAAGCACCCGCTTCACAGAGAATCATGCTCTTTAGGTGGTGGGGGCTGCACGCATGGTAGCCCATCTCCCTCCACGGCGGTGCTCAGGGAGGACTCTCCCAGGACCATCTGACAGGAGGGTGCAGGTAGCACAGGGAAGCCCCCACCCAAGCTCCTGCACACACACACTGGGGCCGGGAAGACCTGGAGCAACAGAAGCCAAGCCAGCGTCTCTGCCCTCGTGTCACACACCTGACATGGCCAGGTAGCGAGGCCTAGGGGGATGAGATCATCTGCTTAAGCAAGAAAGGAACCGCAACTGCTCACTCCCTCGTCTCTCCAGTTAGTGCCTGCTGTATGCCCCTCTCTGGCCAACTGCTCTGCTATGTGCTGGTGAAGTTCCAGGAAGCAAGGAAATCACAATGCAGCTCTGAGAGATTAAGGCATGCACGCACACGAATGCACACAGGTATGCACACACATGCACACACATGCAAGCACATGCAGGCACACACAGGGGCACACACATGCATGCATACACAGGTACACACACATGCAGGCACACATGCACACACATATGCATACGCACACACACAGGCACACACACACATTTACATGCACATATGCATACGCACATGCACGCACATGCAGATGCACACATATGCATACACAGGCACGCACACATGTGCACATGCACACACACATGAGCGCACACATCCTGAAGAACAAGGCAGAGTCTCTAGGTCTCTCCCAAGGTGCTGAGCTGCAAGTGTTCTCAGTATTTGGAGAAACAGATAGTGAGGGAGGCTGTTGGGGAAGCTGGGCTTTGAGGTGGGCTCAGATTAGAGCTGAGCAAGGACAGCAGGCATGGCCTTGGAACCAGAACCATGTGGCTCTGGGTCCTGGTCCACTGCCTTCCAGCTGTTCATGCCATGGGCCTCAGTTTCCTAATCTGCCACGTGGAAACACTGCCACTGGTCACATAGCACTGGGCAAGGATGGACAGGGACGTTCGTGGAAAAGCACTGAAAGCCCAGTCCACTCCGCGTGCTGCCCTGGGGTCAGCGCTCACTGGTGCGGAAGCAGAAAATTCTCCTCTGGCCCTAGAAGGAGGACCCAGTGTGGGTGTGAGGTCGGGCAATGTGGACAAGAGAGCAGGAAGGAGCCTGGGCCAGGCAGCAGGAGCAGAAGCACTATGAATTAGCAGGTGCTGCAGAGGTGCTAAGTGTTATTAGCCCCTAATTACTCCTTTGTCCCTGCTGTAATCAGGTGAGCTGCAAAGGAATTAGAGAGAAAGCAGGCAGCTGTCACCTCTGAAAGTGGCCTTTTTCCAAAGCCAGAGGGCCTGGGGGAAAGTGGGTGGCCAGGAAGGAGGCGGCACAGAGTCTCGAGCCCCCGAGGCACTGGGGGCTCAGTAGGAAATGGAGCCAGTGGGAGCTTCGAGAAGGGGGAGGCATTTGGTGAAGAAGGAAGGTGAGCAGAGAATCGGAGATCTGTCTGTGGGGTGGGTGACACAGGAGAGGCTGGAGCAGGGCCACAAGGAGTGCGGAGGCATGATGCCAGAGAGCTTGTGGGCCCCACGGAAACACGCCAGAGATCCAAAGCTGGATCTGCCATCGCCGGAAAGTGATATGGGCACAGAACCGCTCGCTCTCCCCGAAAGGCTCAGGGGGTCTCCAAGAGTGCAAACCTGGAGAAAACGTGGGTCAGAAGCTCTGAATCTCATGGCTCAGCCCAGCCAGGGCTCGGCAAATGTGCCCTTCCTCCTGGTGGCCACGTGCCCTGTGCTTCCTTGCTGGGGGGTGGCAGCTTCTTATTCCCTCCACTCTGGAGTGCGGTCCAGAGGGCAGGGCTGGCCCCACTGAGGGTCAGCATGTGCACAGGCGGCTAGAGGGGGTGGGGTGTCATGCCAGGGCTCCTAGTCACTCCCTAGGGACATCTCTGTTCCCTTTGTCACCAGCATACCCCTCTGGCCTCCCTGCTGGCATTGCCAGGTTTAGCCAAATGCAAACATGGGCACTCAGTTAAGCAAAAACTCCCTTTCAGACTCTGGGCTGTTAGGGCTGGGGGTTTAACAGTCCAAACCTGCAGGGAATGCAGGGTAGGCAGGCAAGGACGAGTCATACTTATGCTGAAAGATGAGTCACCGTTTATCAGAGATACGAACTTGCCTGGGCATCCTGTCTCTTACCTGGAACTCCATGCCCGCAGAGAGCCCTGCTGCACGGAAACTTGACCACAGAGGGAGAAAAGCGCAGTGTGCGGCAGGAACAGCTCTCCCCACCAAGGTGGGCACGTGGCCACGCGTGGTGGAGACTGCCCCCGCTATGGAATGGGCCTTGCCCGAAGGCAGCTGCCACCTGGACGTCAGGTGGAAAGCTTTGGGCATGACAAAGGTTAACTGTAGGTTCTGCAGTGAAGGTGCCAAGCGCACAGCCAGCTCTCCAGGACACAGGCTGTGTGCCACCCTCAAGCTGAGCCACCTGAAAGTCTGAGGTGGACTCCAGGCTATAGCATTTGGGAATGGCAACCTGTCCTAGCAACACGGAAAAAGGAAGGTACACCGGAGCTAGGAGAAGCACGTGCTCCAGTCCACCTCCCTGAGCTCGGCACCTCTCCCTCGGGGCGAGCGAGGCCCTGTGCCCCAGCATGCCACAGTTAGAGGCTGGCCTCATGTGGCTGCCCCACACCTGACGGCAGGATTATGCCTGTATGATTAGAATGTGTAAGAGCAGATTTCACAGGATAATAAAAATAAAAACAGAGCCGGAACTCAGCCAAGAGGGAGAGCAGGAGGAAGCCGCGGTCTTTTCAGTTTTTAAGCGGGCCAACTGCATGGAGGCTATGCCGACCTCCTCCCTGCGCCCCTGCCAGCCTCCAGCCATCTGTCCCCATCAGCTCCCTGCCTGGTTAGCTCACTTCCAGAAATGGGGCTGTCTGGAGTCTAACCGGGGCACACTAGGAGCTACCACCCTGAGCCAAGCCAGGCGGGGAAGGGCGGAGAGGGCAGGGGAGGGGACAGTGGCAGGTGTGGGGGTGGCCAGGATGCACAGGCAAGGGAGAACACTAGATGGACAGGTGTGCCTGGCTGGCTCCAGACCCTTCCCTCCTCCAGGTTGAGAACAAGGACATCCCGGGAGGACCAACGTGTCCACTGTTCATGACACCTAGAGTTTGGGGAAATGCGCAGAATTGAGGGTCACAGACGTGCCTTGTCCTCATGGTCTTCTCCCAAGCATTCTTCCTGTGTCATTCTTCCCACCATGCTGTTTGTAGCACATGGAGTCACATATGAGCAGCGTGGGAAGAGCACTAAGTTCAGCCGGTCACCATTACTTCTAGGTACACTTGTCCCCCTATCCACGGGGGACACATTCCAAGATCCCCAGTGGAAGCCTGAGACTGCAGAGAGCAGCAGCCCCTAGATTTAACGAGTTTTTGCAAACACACCTATGACCAAGTTGAACGTATAAATCGAGCACAGGAAGGGATTAACAACAATAACTAAAAATAGAAAAATCATAACCATGTACGGTACTGAAAGCTGTTGGAAACTTAGGAATTCTTTATTTCTGGAACTTTTCATTAACCTTGGCTCAACTGCAGAGCTGTGGGTAAGGGGGCCTGCCCTGCACTCAGGGACGGTATGGGGCACACTTGTCCCCGACCCGGGCTCCTGCTGCTGCAGGTCTTCCAACAGGTGGGTGGCCTCCGTCCCCCGCTCATGTCCCTGCATCTGGAGCCACGTCCAGTGCTGATGTGGTCTCTGAGGATCCCTATGCCAGCTGTCTCTGAGGGTCCAGGCAGGCCAGGGACCCACATGCTGTGTTCTTCAAGTTGCTGGGCAACTCTGAAGCCCAGCGCTCAGGAGAGCGGGGAGAGGAGCCCCACACTGTCCTAGCCATACCTGGCCTTGTTCCTCCAAGGACACCTACGGTGGGCAGGTGGCAGGGGAGGGGCTGCATGGGCCTGCGCTTACAGCCCAGGGGGAGGAGCAGATGGCCCCCAAGGTCGCACCCCTTCTCTGCCAACCTGCACTGCTTACATGACACCTAGTGATGAGATTCAGGGGTTTCCTACGCTGAGTGATCAGAGTAATCGGATCACGGGAGGTGTTAACTGGATTACCAGGAGGCTTCCAGCAGATCCAGCCTGCAAGTGGGTATTAAAAATGCACCAGGCCTTGGGCACCTCGCTCTCCTCCTCCCTCCTGGGCAGGGTTGAGGGGCACCAGGAGGGCGGCCCCAGTTTCTCAGCCTTCTTATTGCCCCGGCCCCTTACCCACCCTTCCTGGCCATATCTCAATGTCCTTCCTCCTCTGGTCACTGAGCTCAGATCTCTGGATCTGTTTGTATACTTCAGCCACACACACACTCACACACACAATGCAGGAAATTTATAAGGCAGGCTGCAGCACCACCATTTAACAGAAGGAAAAACTGAGGCTTGGAGGTTAAGAAAATGCTCTGTAATTCACAGTAATAAGGATGAGGATTCCAATCCAGATCCATCTAATGCCATTTCCACCCTAAATACTGTCTCTCCACACCTAAGCAAACCACTCTGACTTCTGGGGTCCCACTGGGGGTCCACCTTCATTGGTCTGAGGCTGTGTTGGGCAGTGTTGGTGAGGACTTGAGGGCTCTGGGAAGGTCAGCCACTGGGCATCTCCACCATAGGCATATCAGGCTGGAGTGCTGGCCCTGCCTTGGGGGACCTGAGGATCTGAGTGTTGTGTCCTCAACAGCCCTTCTCCTGTGCATGAAGATGCCCTCTGCTCGCCTCCCCAAGCACTGCTCCTTAAGCCCATAGAGGTGAGAACCTGGCTGCCTGGACGCTCTAATGGGGCAGGGGCAGGAGTAAGCAGAAGTCACAAGCCGCAGCACTGTGCCTGCAAGACTCCCTGCACACTCACATGCACACACATGCACACACGCACATATACACAATGCATGCACACACACGCACACATGCATGCACACACATACACATGCATGCACACACACATACACACACATGCCAGACCCTGTCTTCCCTGCCCAGCCTTTCACAGCACCCAGTGCATATAAATTTCACTTTCCTCTTGTGTTGCCCTCCCCTGGACCAGAACAGAAACACCACACAGGCAGAGAGCTGCTCTATGGCTCCCGCTGCACCCTGGCTTCCTAGGCTGGTGCCTGAGATGAAGCAGGCTGTCCTGGCACTGGGCTGCCTGGTGTACGAGAGGGGAAGGCCGTGGTAGGGAGCAGGAGGAGGGCACAGGGGAAGGATGGGTGCGACAAGCTGTCAGAGGCGCAGGCCTGGGCAAAAGGCTGTGCGCGCCAAGGGCCACCTGGCACAGATGTGTGGCCTCTGTGACCTTGCTCGTGGAGGAGAAGGGCCTGAGAGTGTGAGAGGGGATGCGGAGAGCCAGGTGGGGTTGGTGGCAGGCATGATTGCCACTCGCATGTGACCCCCTTGCCCTCTGGCTCCTGGCTGAGGGTGTACCCTAAGAGTACCTGGGGCAATACTGGTGTGTGGTAGCTGGGGAGGGACATGGCCTGTGAGAGACCCTGCCCCCCAGCAGCCCTAGCTCTGTGACACTCAGCCCTACACAGCAAGGACATCACCCTGGGCAGCCTCCGGGGGTCATCACAGGAAAAGCTGCCTCCTGGTAAGTGTGGGGTCACAGGAAGGTGGCTAGGCCAGCCCCAGGTGGCCCCAGCTGCTCACAGCCTCAGCGACAGGAAGGGAACCACAGAGTCCCAGCGTCTAGGGCCAGAGGTCCTGCAGCTTCAGAGCAGACCCAGTGTCTGTCCCCTGAGGCTCTGGCAAGGGCTCATCCTCCCCAGAATGCATGGGGGCAGCCAGTAGGGCAGACAGAGACCAGGCATATCATGGGGGCTGGTCCCATCCTGTGTGGTGTCCGCCACCTGAGACCAGAAAGCCACTGCAGGGAGCAGAGGACATGGAACAGGTGGCTGATTGGGGAGCTTTGAGACATGATGTCACAGAGACCAGAGGCCGCGGTCCTGGGGGAAACAGGGAGGCTCCCAGTCTCCACGTTCCTAGCAGGGCCCCTATCCCCTGCCTGTGCCATCAGGCTGACCTCTCCTGGGAGAGATGAGCACCTCAGGAGCTCAGAGGCAGTGGGGGGCCATGCAGGCTCTGGGTGGCTTTGGGACAGAACATGGCAATAGGGCCAGGGTGAGGAAAGGGCATCTGGTATAGTGACCAGCAACCCGGTCAGCACAGCCAGGTGCCAGCCCTACTCAGAGGGTGGCCAGCAGGAAGTCACCTGGCCCTGAAGAGGTTGCCTGGCATGGGATGGAAGTCAGCTGCCGCTGCACAGCTGGCCTGGAGACATCCCCAGGTCACAGCATGGCCTTCGTGAGTTCCTCGTCTTGCGATGGGCTTGCCTGATGCAGGAGAGCGGTCTGCACCACGCGCTCCATTTGTCGCACAGTCTCTCTGGCCTCCTTGCCCCAGTGTCCGGCCTCTGAAGAGGGCACTGGGTGAGGTATCTGTGCCCCCGGAGCCCATGGTGAACCCTCATCAGCAGTTCCCAACACACAGCGGGGCCACAGCTGCCTCCTTGAGGGAGTCGAGGAGCGGGGCACAGCACAGGTGGCTGGTTCCAGCCTCCATGGCTACTCCAACCTGGGGCCTCATGACACGGACCCTGGAGGCTGCTCCGTGCCAAGGGCAGAATCTGGACAAAGGATGGAGAGGAGGCTGGTGGGAGCTGAGAGGGTCTGGCCTCCTCCTCAGGCCACCTCGGCCTCTCCTCCCCCAAGCCCAGGAAGGCATCGTGGGACCCTGACCACTTCTTTCCTGAGGGTCCTGGTGGGCAGCCTAGCAGCCCAGGACTATCTCATTTCAATCTGTGCCACCTCCATGCTCGGGGACCAGGGCCAGCATATCCGGTCTTGCCTCACCTGCAGCTACCTGGGCCTCTTCCTGCCAACAGTTGGGCCATTCCCAGGCTCCTCCCTCCCCTGACCTGCCAATCGTTTCTGCTCTCCCTGCCCCTCCAATGACCTGCAAGGTGGAGTCTCTGCCACCCCAGGCCTCCAGCCACCCCGCTTAGTGCTGCACAAAGAAAGCTGGCTAGCGAGATGACCCAGGAGGCAGGGAGATTTCTGGACTCATGGGATTCACCTGCGATCGAATCTCACTAGTTGTTAACTGCAGGCAAATTATTTAACTTCTGTGATCTCAGTTTTACAAAACAGGGAATCATAATCCTCTGCCTGTAGGAGTTTCTGAGACAACATCTGTAACTGACTGGGAAAGTCCCCGAATATGGAAGATGCAGGGGTCGCGGAAGTGTGACCTCCCCAGCGAGCCTCTTGTCCCAGCTCTCAAGACCTGGGCTGTGATAGCTCTCCACTCTCGCCCACCAGGCCTCATGCTACCAGCAGCTTCTGCCCTTGTTATTTTATCTAGTTTTTATGATACCCCTACACGGCCACCCACTTTCCTCCAACTCCAGGGATGGGAAAACAGGGGCTTGGGGCTTAGGGCCACTTCTCTGAGGTCACATAGTCAATTGGCAACCAAGTGGAGTGGTACTCTCAGGGGGCCTAAACCTAGGACTTTGCCCACCACGTCTCCCCAGGGGAGGGTGCTCCAATGCCCTGCCTGGCCCTGGTCAGCACCTTGCGTCACCATTTGCCCGGTCACCTACGAGCCATCCAAACATATGCAGAATTGGAAGGGTCTTCTGGACTCAGGCAGCTTGCTGGGGCGGGGGCCACCAGTGTACCAATGGCAGCTGCTCCGGCTGGGCAGGGCCACTTCGGCAGCACTGGCCTCCCTGACAGCCAGCAGCCCAGGCAGCCTGTGCATAGCTGGTTTTAATTGTTTATTCTCCAGCCTTGTTTATGACTCGATAAAATCCACAACATGGAGAGTGCTGCTCCCCTGGCCCCCGCCCAGCTCCCCACGGCCCTTGGGGATGCGGCTCTGCTCTTTATAGAAACCACTTGCTAGGCTGGACCACTTCAAACGGTTGCTGTCAGTAAATGACTGTGCTGAGAGGAAGCTGCCAGCTAAGTGTGGAGCTCCGCACAACCTGGACGGCTGGCTGGTCCTGCTGGGAGCGCCAGCTTCCTCCCCAGTCTCCACCTGGTGTCTGCAGGGTGGGTGGGAGGGGCGCTGGGCAGCGAGGTGAGAGGACCTGTGTTCTCCTGGCCTCTGCTCCATTGGTGCGGCTCAAGGAGTAGCTCAGCTCCATGTGGGGTTGTTTGTTTAAGAAATACTTGGTCCTGGGGCTCGGGCAGCGGCTCAGCCCACACAGCGGTTGCCAGGCATGTGCAAGGATGCGGGTTCGAACCCTAGCACCATGTACACAACGAAGCCTCGGAGCAACGAAAGCCACGTGAACAACTACATAAAACTGATTCTTTTTCTCTCACTGTCCCTCTATCTTAAAAAAAAAAGTAGTGGAACCATTTCTTTATGTAAATTTCAGACAGATCCCAACAGACAAAAACATACACGTTTGGTTAAGCAGCAAGCGGGAAGTGTAGCATCCACCCAGACAGGACCAACCTTTTTCTTATTTTTTCTAACTGAAGTCAAGAAACTTCTAGAAGACTAAGACTGGATGTTTCTCATTGTTCTGTCCTGCACAATGGGCCCAGCACAGGAATGTCTCTAGCAGAGCTTAGAACAGGTGTGCAGAGGGA
>PVKS010031062.1:0-23772 GCA_004027875.1 Aplodontia rufa
AAAGCCCATAAATATATGAGAAAATGCTCTACATCATTAGCTATAAGAGAAATGCAAATCAAAACTTCAATGAGATACCACCTCACTCCTGTTAGAGTGGCAAAAATGAAAAATTCTAACAATAACAGATGCTGGAGGGGCTGTGGGAAAAGAGGAACACTGTTACACTGCTGGTGGGACTGCAAACTGGTTCAGCCACTATGGAAAGCAGTGTGGAGAATCCTCAAAAAAGTAAGGATGGAACCACCTTATGACCCAAAACTGATTATAACTCAAAAGAATTAGAATCAGCATATTATAGTAATATGGCTTCCTCAATGTTTATAGCAGCTCAATTTACTATAGTTAGACTATGGAACCAACCCAGATGCCCCTCACTCGATGAGTGGATACAAAAACTTTCGTACTTATTTACTATGAAATTCTACTCGGCCATTAGAGAAGACGATATTATGGCTTTTGCAGCCAAATGGATGGAGATGGAAAGAATTTTGCTCAGTGAAGTCTCCCAATCTCAGAGATTTAAGGGCCGAATGGTTTCGTCTGTAGAAGCTAGGATACATGGGGAAGCAGTAGGTTAGATGGTTAAGCTAACAATAACTTCAAATTGTATGATTCTCAACGCAATAGGGGGAAGGCTCCCTAGGTTACTTGGAGGCATGGGGAGGGGGATGGGGAGGGGGGAGGGTGTATGAAGAACTCCTAGGAGACTGGAGAGTGGGAATATGGGGGAACCATCTCAGAAGCAGATGTCATTCCTCCACAAGATACCCATTTAATGCAGGAATTCTTCTGGGGGAAACAGCAACAGGGGAAACCCAAGCTGGACATCCATGATTTGGTATTACCCCTGAATAACTAAGTATATATACATTGGTTATTGATGGTTTGATAATGTTTCCCCCTCAATTGTATCTCTATATACATCTAATGGAAAAAAAAAAAAAAAGAATGGATTATTTGAGGGGACTGGAGCGGTGGCTCAGTGGTTACAGCCCTTGCCCGGCATGCGCAATTACACGGGTTCAAACCCCAGCCCAACGAACACAACTGTCAGAGCAACAAAAGCCAAGTAAAAAACTCAATAAAAATTGATTCTCTCCGTCTCTCTCTCTCTCTTTCTCTTTCTCTTTCTCTCTCTCTCTCTCTCTCTCACTCTCACTGTCCTTCTCTCTTTAAAAAAAAAAAATGGATATTTGAAAATACAAGAAGTAGCCCAGATGACTATAGTTCTAAAACATGTCTGACGCATACCTGAGGAGTTTTGAGGAGTGAGTTTTAAAACACATTGTTGAGGTAAGGGAAACAAATATGCAGAATTGGAAGGAACAGGATTAAATGTTTCAGATTTTTCTTGGAACCTTTGAGCTCCTAAGCAAGTCAAATCCCTCCAAATTTCTCATTGCTCAAGCAGGTTTTCGTTTTTACAACTGCCTTCCCCCTCCTGTGTGCTTCTCTACCTGTTTTCAACAGTTCTAGGTTCATAAATCTTAACCATTTTTCCCCATCCTCCTTTCCTTGAATAAATAGCCGTTTTCCTATTTTTCTAAATTTTTACTTCTTCACTTCTGGCTATTTGCTGGATCTTTCTCTCAAGCAGTATTTTTTAATCTTGCTGCTTAATCTTGTGAAGCCCTTTATCTCCTGGAGAGTATCCAGCAATTTTCTGTCCACTCTCCACCACTGGCCCAGTATCTTTGCCATTCTCCTTTTAGGTAAAATCCTAGGTCTGTTTTGGTTTCTCTCCTCTCTCTCTCTCTCTCTCCCCTCTGATTGCCTAATATGGTAAGGTATTTCCCAGACAAGGCTGCACTGTTGAGATAGAACAACAGCTTGACTAAGTTTAAAGATATGGTAGGTGAACAGAAAGGGAGAAGCTACTTAGATATTAAAGTAATATTTTTTGCAGTATGCTATATCATAACTGCAGTCTTTTTTTTCCTTAGTAAACCTCAGTTACTTTTAACAGAATAAAAAAGACAATAAAATAGAGATTTTTCTCTACTCAACATCTTTATTTTTAGGCAGATAAGGAAAAAAAATAGAGGAGGGTAATTAATTTGTCCCCAGAATGAGAGGGTTTTAATAAGTCTGAGAAACTTGATGCCATGCTAATGATCACAAGGATATTAAACATAAGGATAGATTTAATAAGAATGCCTGTTACAAACAGTCCTGCTGTAGCCAGCCTTTGGGAGTTGGCAGACATTCCATACGCAGAAAGGCAAGCTGTCCTGGATTTGTACAATTGATGACAATGGGCAGTCTTGGGAATGAGCAGAGATTGAGGAATGGCAGCCAACCAGTTCTGTGTGTGGGAAGCTGCCTGTTACCCAGTGTGCACTGAAGACTCTTCTCTAGTGGCTGACTCCACACTGACCTAGAAGGATCTTTCCTCTCACTGTACATTTGCTCTTGCTTTGTAACTGTAGTTTCTTAAAATACTGCAGATGCTGTGATTTTCTATATATGGGTTGTGCCTTGCTCTAGCCCAAGCCACATAAACCATCTTAAGAACAGTTTCTTTTGGCATCTTCCTTTTATGGACTCTATTAATTTTAGGTCATGCTGTTGCCAAGGAAATCTCAGTAATCAAAGCGTACATGTATTCTTTAGAGACCTGAAAATTTGGACCCAGTGTCCTATTACATCAGTGAATTTCTTAATCAGAAATCTTTTTTAACATAGAATAAAGTGACCTTCAAGGTATCTGTTTGGGCTTTGTTCAAATATCTTATCCAAAGATGTGAAAGATTTATCTGACTTCTAAGAATGGTATAGTTAACCTCTTGACTTTTTCTTTTCTTCCAATTTTTTCCTTCTGCATTCAGCTACCTTCAAGGTCTTAGTTTGTGTTAGCAGTTTGTGACCTTAAGTCTTTTTGTTTGGAGGGACACTCATGAGCTTGAAATTCTGATGGAGCTTTATCCTCCACCCCCATGATTACAAAAGGTAATGAATTCATTTGATTACATAAAATTTGTAAAGTGTAGAAAAGTATAAAGCAGCGGTTCTCAAAAGCAATAGGAACATTTCTAGAAGAGGTTGTAAAAACTCCTAAGGACATTCTCAGGGAACATAGTGATGGGAGTTGTTCTGCATGCATTTACTGGAAAGTACCAGAGATGCTAGATTTCCTAAGATGTCTCATGTCGAGCAATATCCTGAAGCTTGCTTCACTTTTTACTATCTTCCTGGACAGTCTAAGATGAAAATCTGTCTAATATCTGAGTCTCAAACCAAACTTGGTTTTATACACAAACTCAATTGGTAGGGGCCAGTTCTAAGAATTCAGACACTATGTAGACTAAGGAGAAACTGTGCTTAGTTTTATTGGTCCCTGACAGTAATGCCAATTGTAGTATGATTATTTACAACAGTATCTATAGGTCTGCATTTTATCTGCCATTATGAGAATCCTATGATGTATCCAAACCTCTTACTCTACTTCATTATGCCTCCTAGTGTAATTGGCCCAAGAATTAACACATTAAATTGGGTGCAGTGGCACATACCTGTGAATCCCAACTGCTCAGAAGGCTGCAGCAGGAGGATCCCCTCGGCAACTTAGCAAGACCCTGTCTCAAATTTTTTTTAAAAAGGGGGTAAGGGAGTACTAGGGATGTGGCTCCATGGTTAAGCATCCCTGGGCTCAAACCCTGGCACCAAAAAGAAAAAAAAAAAGAAATATATATTTAGGGGCCAAAGGTGTGTCTCAGTCAGTGGTAGAGAGTGCATAAAACTCTTGGTTTAATCCCCAGCATCCAAACACGCACACGCATACACACACACACACACACACACACGTGCGCACGCATGCTTCATATAAATTTCTTCACTTTTATTTCTTCTTGTTATTTTTTGTTGTTTGTTGGTTTAGCTAAGTTTTATATAAGTGAATACCATTTCAGGATAGTAAAGCTAGATGGAGGGTATCAAAAATATTTGTTATAAAAAGAGAATTGTTCCTTCTGTAAAGACTAAGAAAAAAATTCCATAACCATGCTACTCAGAAGAAATTGTTGTTAACATTCTGGTGAATTTCTTGATGGTATTTTTCCAGAGTCTTTCTTTTAAAAAAGAAAAAGTATTCAAGATCATCTAAGGACATTCTTGAGAAAAGGATCATTTTCAACTTGAGTGTTCCTGGGACCCCATCATTACCATTATGACAGTTTCATAAGGTTGTCTTCAAAGCACTTGGGTTCAACTCTTTTATCAAAGGAGTCGGTCCTATGATGGCTTTGATCATAAGAGAGCCTCCAGGAATAATTGTTCCCCTTTCAGTTGGAGTCTAAGGGTTACCTTGGTTACAAAAGTATTCATTTCTTCTGTTGATGGCATAGCTAGGGAGCCTTAACCATGGCTTAGGCATAGCTAATGTTAGAGTTCTGGCCCTGTGATTGAAATATAAAGCTTGATGTGGGATTCGAAGCCCCTTTTCAGCAAATGCAGTGTTTATAGACTTGCCCTTACAGGAATGTTGAGTTGAGACTAACCAATGCTGCATATGAAAGTGTTATTTTGGTAGAACATAAAAGGTACGGTAGTTGGGGTAAAAATGCAAAGATGAACAGTTATAAGTAACCACTTTTAATTTTTCTCTATGCCATTTCAGTTTTCAATCAAGCAAGTTCAAGAATCAGATAATGGCCAATTAGGGGCCATGTATCTTTTCTTAGGGAAATCATAGTTTTGTATCCAAATGTGGTTCTTTAATGTACGTAGTGTACCTTAACAGAGTGTGGGCTTTTAAATATGCTTGATGTTTTTTGTGCTTTAAAATTTTTTTAAATGTTTTCTTACAACTTGAACTCTTACACCTTAAAATATGCTGATGTTTTTGGCTGTTGTGGAAAGGAGGGACATTACTAAAGTCTGTTAGTAGAGCTGGGCATGGCGTTGCATATCTGTAGTCCTAGTTATTTGGGAGGCTGAGATGGGAGGATCACTTGAGGCCAGCCTGGAAAACATAGCAAGACCACATTTCAGGAAGATAAAAACCTGTAGGAAAATTAATAGCTCCAACTAAGCTACTTATTATCATCTTTTGAGCTTATGGCTCTTTTTTCTGATTTTTTTTCTTGGATAATAAAACATTTTAAGAGCAAAATAAAACACGTTGGGATATTACATCACCAGATAAAACTTCTTATACTTTAACGTGGCATTTTACATAGGAATTGAGGACTTTCAAAACTGGTGAGACATGGTGCTATCTGTTGTGACTAATGCTAAGTTTCTCATGTCCCCAAGTGAGAATAACTATTTGCTAGTTGTGGTAAAGAGTCAACACTGCCTTTCCAAGGCCCATGTTTTGCTGGAGATGAAACCCAACACCTCAAGCATGCCAAGCAAGTGCTCTACCACTGAGATACATTCCCCAGCCAAGAGAGCAGATGTTCTCCAGCAGTTCATGTTGGGGCACAGACAAGCCAGCCCAGTCTTCATTTTTGTCACAAATAATGTAGATAGGGTTCAGCAAACTTTTTATGTAAAGGGCTTGATAATAATACTTTGGGGGTCATGTAGCCTTGTAACTATTTGACTCTGCTATTATAGTGGGAAAGCAGCCATCAATAATTATGTAAATAATTGGAGTGACTATGTTCCCATAAAACTTTATTTATAAAAACAGGCTAGTAGACTGAGTTTGCCACAGTTCACTGGCCTCTGCACTAAGTTACTGATCCTAAAAATGTTTGTTGATGTCAACATGATTCTAAGGGTCAATTTTCTATCATCTGAGTACTTCTCTGGTAATTCTCCTGATTCTTTACAATCATCAACAGTTTGGGGGGGCAAGGAAAATCATCTGTTTAGAAGCATATATGTTGTTTGTCCTCACTTGGAAAAGCATTGTTGAGAAGCTTCCTGAATGAGAAAGTGAAGAGAGGGGGAACTAAATGGATTCGTGTCATTTTAATGTAGTGTGTTCTGTTTCATTTCTTTACCTCTTGAGAAGAAAGTCTAAAATGGTTCTCCCAGTGTGTCCCCATTTGCTTGTCTCATCTGATCCTATTTCTTCTTGTCTCTCCCAAGGATCTGTCTTTGAGGTTAGCTGAGATTATAGTTTGGGAATAATCAGTTGACACTTAAGACATTCTGGGGTTTTTTGGTAAAATATGGCCAAAAGTGAGTTTGACTTTAAGGTTCACAGATTCTTGGAAGAGTGCTTGTCAGAAGATTGTTAATTGCTGTTGTTCACTTTGATTACTGGTTGTCTTTGAATTCCTTAGTCAGACATCGTTTGTGGACTGGGCATGGTAGCACATGACAGTAATCCCAGCTACTCAGGAGGTTGAGGCAGGAGAATTGGCAAATTGGAGGCCAGCCCAGGCATTCTAGCAAGACTGTTTCAAAATAAAAAGGCCTAGGGATGTGATGTAGCTCAGTGATAGAGCACTTGCCTAGTATGAGCAATGGCCTAGGGTCAGTCCCTTATCAACTTTCAGTCTTTTGATTATATGCAAGAGAAACTTTTAGGGAATTTGTGAAAGGGGTGACAAAATCTGCAATGCTTTGACCCTGTTTGCTTGAAATGGTAGCTAAGGGGAGTTGATTTTTGGAAAGAGAAACTGAAATTCTAATTCTTCAATAGATTTTAAGGAAGAAAGTGATGAAAACAGACAGTATATCCCAATAAACTCATGTAAGATGTGGTCATTGAGCATGGATTGGTACAGTTTTTTTGCTAAGTAAGCAAAATCAGATCCTTTCTTGAGAATAAGGATCCTACCCCATGTGTGTCATGTTGTATGAGACAGATTCTTAGGTCGCTGGTGACCTCCTGCTCTGGAATAAAGCCAATGAAATGTTTGGGGTGACTTATAAATCATTTCTGGAATGCTTGAGTTAAAGGTAAGAGCACATTTGGATATTTATATCCATAAAGGTGACCCATTTTCAGTGATAATAACCTAATAGGTAAAGCTTCTATAGTAGTGTCCCTCAGACTTAATAAAAGTCACAGGAGTCATTTGTTTATACTGTAGATTTTTCAGACCTTTCCCCCTTGTGATTCTAAATTAGGAGAGGGCATGATATTAAAAGGCCTGGGCATATTAAAGGATCTCCTAGGTGATTCTTAATAGGCAAATTTGACAAATAATGTTCCTAGAGGTATAATATTTATGGATTGCTAACATCCCAGGTAGGTCATCATTAAAGAGTAGGATTAACTGTGGCACATTGAGGGAGCTTAGAGCCAAACTCTGCTGCTGCTTCTCTAGAAACACACATTTAAACCAGAGTACCAAATTCTCTCAGGGGCTCCCTAGAATAGTCTGATTACATCAGGGAAGTCTTTTGCTTATATAACAACATTCATTTGTTCAACCAACCTATATTTATTGTTTATCCACTATGTGTCAGGCACTATGCTATTTAGGGATACAAGGTAAACAGTGTTCCTACCCCTCATAGTAGTCATATTCTAGTGGAACAGGAGATATTCCTATTAGACTTCCAACTAGAGATATTAAACATGAGAATCAGCTTTTCATGGAAGTGAACATAAAGCTGGAGAGGTTAAGTATTTTGCAGTCACTGCCTTAGTTATGGTAGTTTAGAAATGGTATCTTAGGACTGGATGAGATCTACCAAGAAGGAGCATAATTAAAGAAGAAAAGAGGGAAAGAGGGTCCAGGACTAAACTCTAGATTACCATAGGCTAGTCCTGGACAAGAGCAGGAGTATTTCTTTCATGGCACATATATAGATAACTTTGAAGATCTCTTCTTGAGAAAATTAGGTGATTCTGATCTGAATTAATGTCTCTCTGTCTCTGTCTCTCTCTCTCTCTCACACACACACACACAAACTTCTGTGCATGTCCTTTATACCTAGAAAGCAAGTAAAGCCAAAGATCCAGATGAAAGATAATGATCTAGATATCTTATAGTCGGTATAAACAGAATGGAAACATTTTAACATGTGGAAATAACAGGATTTGCTCTTTTACTGGATGCGGGTGATGAAACATGAAGAAGAAGCTAGAGTGATTGGGAGGATATATGGATAGTTGGAAGTAGCATTGATTTTTGAGCCAAACGACTTAGGCTGGTTCCATCTCTTATTAGCTGTATGATCTTAGAAAAATAATTTAATTTCTCTGAACTCTCAGAGTTCTTTAATGTATAAAAATGAGATTATCCCTATTTTGTAGCTTGATGTAAGAAACAGCAATAATAATATATTTTCTTGAATGAGTAGCATTAATAATGTAATTACTTTTTCACCAATCATAATAGGCAAAGACTTGACATGATAATACCCAATTTTAGGTGAAAATATAATGAATCAGGCCTTCTCATGTTGTTGGTGGGAATGCAAATTAATTCGGTTTTCACCAAGTGATTCAGTGCCTCACTGAAGTAAGTTTTTATTAAGTGAAAGTGACTAGTATAATGGTACTTCACCCACTATCTGAGTTTTCACATGTCATTCCCATTCCCTAAAATTTTCTTCTTCTTTTACTGCCTTGTCCTCTCCCCACTCCGCCCTCCCTTTGCAAACACATAATAATGCTTTGAATTAGGTCACATTTCTTCCAAGTAGTCTTCTTTTGACCCCTACCCAAACCAAACTAGTTTCCCTTAGTCCCTTGAATTTATCTTTAATACATGGCAGTCATCATCCTATGTGTGTTTTCCAATTAAACAAAACACCTTAGTGAAAGTGTTTGTGTCTCATTCATTGTTTTACACCCAGTATCCAGCAGAATACCTGGTATTTAGATATGTTTTCTATGACTATCTGGAGAACAATCTAACTAACGACATTCATATTTCTGATTATGAAGACTGCATGGGTAATGTGCTGTTAATGAGATTGAGAATTCAGAAAGAGAATATGTTTGGGGATGAAGATAATGATTTTGCTTCTGCACAGGGTAAATGTGAGGTTTCCATCAGACACAAGAAAGTCAATGTCCTCTAGGCAATGAAGTACATAGGCATGAAGTGTAAGGAAGTTCCAGAGCTAGGGATTAAGCTTTGGAAGGCATTAGCCTGCTGATAATAGTTGTAAGCTCTAAAAAAGAAGATATATTCCAAGGTTACCCCGAAGGACAATCATTTTCAACTTTTTTTCTTCCCCGGTGTTCTAAGGGCTACTATTCACTGAAATGGGGAACTGTGGTTCAGTACCATAAGGATTCTGAAGCAGGGGCGAGCAAAAGGAGCAGATTCCCCAGAGGAGGCCTGTCAGAATGGTTGCAGGGCGCTGTGAAGGGTCACTGCTGTGAAAAAAAGAAGAGTGGAGAGTTTAGAACAGAGCCTGGGGCACACCAGTGTTTAAGGAATAGGCAGAGAAGTACCCATGAAAGATATGAAATGGAAGTAGTCAGAGAAGGATGAAAAGAGCCACTGTTCTACAAAAAAAAAATAAAAGGAATGATTCAAGGACTGTATGGGACACAAACTTCACTTCATATAGCTCAGGCCAAAAAAAAAAAAAAAGGTCTACTTGGCTCGGAAATCTGCATATTGGTCCCATCCTGAATTCAGGCACAATTAAATCTAGGAAGCTGAAACGTTATCATCAGAGCTCTGTAGTCTTTTTCCATAAATCACAAAGGAAAAAAACACCTCTCTGTTCTAACGCACATGTGTATGATTGACCTTGCTTGTGTCAGGGGCACTTCCCTGAACCAATTTCCCTAGTCAGAGATTAGATGAGAGTGAGAGAGGCAGTGAAACATAATAGTTAAAAGCCTGAATTTTGGAATTCACATGGAATTCAAATCCATGCTCTGCTCATTGCTGTGTAAATTCAGGCAAATTCTGTTATTCTTCCTGCATCTCAGTTTCTTCAACACTAAAATGGGGGAAATACAGCACTTAGCAGATAGGTCATTTCTTTAAATGAGATAATATGTATAAAGATGACAGCACAGTGTCCAGTACATAGTAAATGCTCAATGAAAGTTCCTGTGGTGATGGTAATAACAGTGGTAGTGGCGGAACTAGTAATAATGAAGAGGAAACAACAGCAGCTGCTGCCGCTTGCAGGGGTAGGGGCAAGAAATGGTCGGCTACGTGGAATAGGACCCCCCACAGAAAATAAGGGAAAGGCATAAAGGGCTAGAAAGTCAAACTATGGCTACCAGCAGTCCTCTGTAACCACATCCAGCAATTTGAGAACTGAAGGGCTTCCAGTAGACTTAGCAGTAGGACGTTGCTGACTCGTGGGCGTGTGATGGAGTACAGCGGGGAGCATCACAGAATGTCGTCCTCTCTTTGTGACTCAGCTGCAGGAAATGACTTTGATGGGTTTTCTGATGCTAATACCTTGGGTTAGTACCCACATGCTTTGTAGGCAGAGCTCCAAGATAGCTTGCCATTTAGAAAAATCCTCATGGGACTTGAAGAGTTTGAGCAGATCTAGTCATCATGTCATTTGGCACCGTGTTGTGACTGGTTCCATGTCTTCCTCGGAAGTGTTTCCTCCTAACAATCCTTGTTCCACATTTCTGCTTTCTTTCCTTGTTGAAAACTGATAAGAGATCAACAGTCTTATCTCCTTCAGCAAGGATATCTTGAAGGAATGAGAAGCAAATGTACTTCTGTCTCAGGAGCACTCTCCTCATTAATGACAATTCTGAAAGGTTTAAAACGTTGGGTTACTGAGTCAGTGGTGGTGTCAGTCTCTGTCAGGTTCTCGTTACTGATAATTTCCCCAAAACCACTTTTTCTCTAACCATGTTTTTCTCCCCTCTGTCTTAGTTGTTACAGGATACTTTCAGAGAAGCCTAATTCAGGATTGACAAAGGTTTGCAAACCATCCCAAGATTATTTTAGCTGAAGAAGTTTTTATAGGTTGCAACTGTAGAAAACAGTTTTTCCAGGTTATTCTAGAATGCTTCCTAAAAGAAAAGCTTTACAGTTGTTATAGGAACCTGTTCCTCTCAGCCCTTCCCAAAATTACATCATCTCAGAAAAAGATCACAAATAAAAAATTATATGGCATGTAAGTATCACAAAAAGGGTCAGGAACTAAGAGTTCTAGCCTCCAACCTCAGTACTAAGAAAACACATGGCCTAGTACAGACTTGCCCTAAGAATAAGCTGTTCCTTGCTATGTGTTTCGTAAAATTTCTTCCAGAATTTACTTCCTAAAAATTTTGGGGTTTGGGGAGTTTGTTTTTTCCTACAGCTGGGCTTCAAGAAATAAATTATTTAGATTTAGTGATTATCAGAAAACTATTTCAAAATACTTAATAAACATGAGAAAGTATACAACTTTGCTGTTTTATAAAACTATGAATTAAACTTATAATGAAGTAGGGTTTTTTTTGACAGTCATAATAGACTAAAATGATACTAGTGGGAATGCAAATTAATCCCTTTTTAGGAAGCAAATTGCCAAGATATCAAAACTTTGAAATTGATCCAAAATTTCTACTTCTGGAAATATATCTCTTGGAAATAGTCTTAAATAAATGAATATATGATTATGCACAGAAGTTTTCATCACAGTATATTATGTATAATATATGTATTCTAGGTATATGTGTATACATGTATGTGTATGTATATATATGTGTATATGTATGTATAAATATATAAACATTTGATTGTTCCTCAAAAACTTTGAGTACCTACTATATGGAAGACCATTAGGTACTATTGAACAAAACAGACTTAGTCTGTTTAGCTATTTATAATAGTGGGAAAATTGGAAACAACCTAAATGTCCATTATTTTGGCAGTAGTTAAGTAAACTATGATTCATCCATGCAGTGGAATGTCATGAATCATAGTTTGTTCTACCATTCCCTGCTTCTAAACCAGAGTGGGGTTTAAAGCAGCCATTAAAAATGAGTAACAAAGCTAATGCAATTTGTTTTGTTTTTGTTTTTTCTCTTTTTTTTTCTTTTTTTTTAAGAGAGAGGGACAGTGAGAGAATCAATTTTATTCACTTTTTCATGTGGCTTTTGTTGCTCTGACACTCCATTGTGTACGTGGTGCCAGGGTTTGAACCCACATACTTGCATATGCCAGGCAAGCCCTGTAACCGCTGAGCCACTGCTCCAGCCCAAGCTAATATAATCTGGATACTTATGATAAAATATTACTGAAAGAACTAAATCTAGAATCATAGATGTAGCATGATTACAGCTATAAGGGGATAGAGAACATACAGGACCAGGTTAGAAAACCAGAGGAAAACCAAGTGTTAATGGTAGCATATTCTGTGATAACACTAAATATGACTTACCTATTTCTTATATTTTCCAAATTTTCTTTTATAAGTCCTTAGTTGTATCATTTCCACCCAGTAGATCCTTCATAATGGAAATTTAACAAAACTTGCATGAAAGTGATGACTACTCAGTGGCCTGTTCATGAACCAAATGGGACTTTTGTCCCAGAGCTTTGTCCCTCTCTTATGACTGGTTGCCTATTTCATCTGTGGCAGAAATACTGAACAGTGAATAGAAATCTGCTAGGCACCCACCCCAGTATTGTGTGTCTGTACATGTAGCATTATAGGTGCAGCAGACTGTGTCTCACATACAGCGGTATGGATGATAAGGTGATTTTGATGAATTTTCAGAAAATAATATGTCTGTAAGGGCTAGGGGTTGTTTATACGAGATGTGGCTAGCTCCGTGCTCCGTCCTCCAGACCTGTGAAGTCTGGATCAGTAAAATACGAATATAAACAGTTCCTATACTTTCTTCTCGTGATCTGTAGTCAAAGCTCTGAGAAACTCCAAGATTTATTCTTGAGTTCTCCTGCCATTTCAACCAAATATTTTATTATTTTTAGGTACATCCTGGATTTTTTTTTTTTAAGAGAGAAGGACAGAGAGAGAGAGAGAATTTTTATAGAGTTTTTCCCATGGCCTTTGTTGCTCAGACATTTAGCTGTGTACGTGGTGCTGGGGTTTGAACCCGTGTACTCATGCATGCCGGGCAAGTGCCTTAACCACCGAGCCACCACTCCAGTCCCTGGCTTTTTTTTTAATCCATTCTTCCTTTTGTGTGGAAACTCCAACATTAACTTTTTCTCCCCTTCCCTACATCTCTGTTCACATAAATTTTTTCTTCCTCCAGTACTGGGAATTGAACCCAGGGACACTCTTATCACTGAGCTGTTTCCCCAGTCCTTTCTTTCTTTCTTTTTATTTTTTTTAGGGCTGAGGACCGAAATTGGGGCCTTGTGCGTGCTAGGCAAGCGCTCTGCCACTGAGCTAAATCCCCAACCCCTCCCCAATCCTTTCATATTTTTTATTTTGAGACAGGATCTCTCTTAAGTTCCCCTGGCTGGCTTTAAACTTAAATTCCTCCAGCCTCAGGTTTCCGAGATGCTGAAAATACAGGGTATGCCACTGTGCCAGGCTGTCCACATGAAATTGTACTAACTTTAACATGTACAGGCTCAGGTCTCTCACATCCTGTAACTTTGCTGCATGCTGCTTAGTTTTGTCTCCACTCAACTTTGATCTTGTCAGCTTGAGATTTATTATTTTTTGTCTTCTTAGCTATTAGTGACAGACATGTTTGCAGAAAAGACATCTTTCCCTTTGTTTTGTCTAGACTTGTATGTAGGGTTTTTATTTTGGTCTGGGTTGATTTACTTTTTTTATTTAAAACTTAGATTCTGTCTACACCCACACAGAAACTTCATCCAGCTACCAGGCTGTGCCTTTGCAGAGTGGTAATCAAACAAAACCAAGCATCTCTGGTGATTCTGACTTCCATTTGATTCAAATACTGATTGCAGGAATGCATGGTTTTCTTCCTTTTCCTGGCAGGTACTCAGCAAACTGTAGAATGGAGGATTCAGCCTACAAAATTGTTGAGGTCACAGAGTATTATTTCTAGAAGGTACTTTAGAAGGTATTCTAGCCCAATGCCTTTATTTTATTTTACAGATGAAAAAAAACTGGGGCCCCAAAATGGGCATGGCTTAACCTAAGTTGTATAATGAGTTAGGGGTAGAATGAACTAGAACAGTTATGAGTTCCCAGTCCAGCATTCTTTCCACTGTGTTGATGGCAGTTTTCCAAGTGTGGGAGTACAGGTTGGTGCTTATGACAGGACTCTGCTGGTTGCACATGACCTTCCTGGGGCCCGGGAAAGCACCATTTTCTTTTTTCAGTCTGATTCCATTTATGGATAGCAATGGCAGAATTTATTCATAAGGCTTACAATAAAGTCTTTTGCTTTTGCAATTTTTTTACCTTTTTAAATTCATCTTCCTTCTTTTTGTGATTTTCCAGTACATCTGTTAGATCTGTTTCACATACACATATCAAATAATGGGAATTTTCTTCCCCTGCAGTTTAAGTTTGAACTTTGGGTATTGTATGCTAATGTCTGTAAGATTAGTGAGATTAGGATAATTGAATTGCTCTTTTTTATATATTTATTATTGTTTTATTAGTTCGACATAGACTTGCATATTGGATGGAAATGTTGTTAGATAATCATGCACACCTGGGTATTGACATAGTGAGATAGTAAGTTGAGGCTGATCCTAGACCAGGGTCTGCCCGTCTTCATCCACTCCCCGAGCTCATGCCTCCTCTGTAATCTCACCATGCTATAGTTTGAAATGAACATATACATGTATAATTGTCAACATTTCTGAGGACTTCTGTCTGTGTATAACTATGGTTCTAATGGGAACTGAGTATTCCCTGTTATATTGATAACCCCTCTTATCCTTCCCTCCTCTCACTGCTTCCCTCCCTTCTCTCCCCACCTTCCTAGGTATGGTTCACCCCACTTCTGTGGAATTTCAACTATGATGAGTTTATTACTTAAACTCAGCTGTCTATCATCCTGTCATAGGTTTTACACTAGCGTCGACATATGAGAGAGAACAGTTGATCCTTAAGTCTCTAAGTTTGGGATATTTCACTCAGCATAATTTTTTCCATTTCCATCCATTTGGCTGCAAATGCCAATGATATTGTTCTCTCTAATAGCAGAGTAGAATTCCATTGTGTATATATACCACAACTTATGAATCCATTTTTCCAGCAAGGGGTATCTAGGTTGGTTCCACAGTTTAGCTGTTTTAAACTAGCTGCTATAAACATTGATGTATCTGTGTCTCTGTAGTGTGCTGATTCTAGCTTCTTTGGGAAAATACTCAGGAGTGGGATAACTGGACCATAATTCTAACCCTAGTTTTTTGAAGAGTCTCCACACTGATTTCCAGAGTGGCTGTACCAGTTTGCAGTCCCACCAGCAGTGTGTTAGTTTTCCTTTCTCCCTACAACCCCTCCAGCATCTGTAACATAGTCCTCAAAACCCTAGCCAAAGATATCAGACAAGAGAAGGAAATCACAGGAATTCAAATAGGAAAAGAGGAAGTCAGGCTGTGTCTATTTACTGGTGACATGATCCTATACATAGCAGACCCAAAAAGCTCTATCAGATGACCACTAGAGCTTATAAATGAATTTAGCAAAGTAGCAGGTTACAAGATCAACACTCATAAATAAATAGTTTTCCTATATTCATTCCAGCAGCAAGTATGCTAAAGAAGAAATCTGAAAATCTGTCCCATTCACAATAACATCAGAAAGACTAAAATACTTAGGCATTAATCTAACAGAGGACATAAAGGACCTCTACAATGAAAACTATCAAATATTTTTTTTTAAGAAAGAAGGACAGTGAGAGAGAGAGAGACAGAGAATCAATTTTTATTGAGTTTTTTCACATGGCTTTTGTTGCTCTAATGCTTGGTTGTGTACGTGGGTGCTGGGGTTTGAACCCATGTATTTGCGCATGCCAGGCAAGCACTATAACCACTGAGCCACCGCTCCAGCACCCGAAAACTATCAAATATTAAAGGAAGAAATTGAAGAAGATCTGAGATGATGGAAAAAGATTCCATGTGCTTGGTTAGGAAGAATCAATATAATTAAAATGGCCATTCCGCTGAAAGCCCTATACAGATTCAGTGTAATCCCCATCAAGATACCAATGACATTCTTCATGAATATAGAAAAAGCAATTCTCAAATTCATTTGGAATAATAGGGAACCCAGAATAGCCAAATCATTACTAAGCAAGAAAGAAGAAACCAGAGGTATCACAATACCTGACCTGAAATTATATTATGAGGGTTATAGTAACAAATCAGCATGGTATTGCTATCAAAACAGACAGGAAGACTGATGGAACAGAATAGAAGATATGGAGACAAATCCACAAGTCTTTAACCATCTGATTTTTGACAAAGGGGGCAAAAATATAACAGGGAGGAAAGACAGCCTGTTCAACAAATGGTGCTGGACGAACTGGACAGCCATATGCAGACAACTGAAATTAGATCCTTATCTCTCACCCTGCACAAAAATCAAATGGAAATGGATCAAAGAATTAGGAGTCAAATCAGCAACTATACAATTGCTAGAAGAAAAAATAGGATCAACACTCCACAACATTGGTGTACACACTTCCTTCCTCAACAAGATTCCCATAGCTCAAGAATTAAAGCCCAGAATCAATGAGTGGGATGCCATTAAACTGAAAAGCTTTTGCTCAGCTAAAGATTTAGTCAGAAATATCAAGAGAGAACCTACAGAATGGGAGAAAATCTTTGCATGCCATGCCTCTGAAAGGGGACTAATTTCCAGAATACACAAAGAACTCAAAAAACTGAACACCAAAACCACAAATAATCTGATCAATAAATGGGCTCAAGAACTATGCAGAAACTTCTCAACAGAGGAAGTTCAGAAAGCCAATAAATATATGAGAAAATATTCTACATCATTAGCAATCAGAAATGCAAATCAAAACTTAACTGAGATTCCACCTCACTCCAGGCAGAGTGGCAAAAGTGAAGAATATGAACAATTGAATTGCTCTTATTTCAAAAGTGAAAGCCACTCTGGAACTTCTAGGACAGGACAGCAGAGTGAGCACATTCTGAATCTTATCCCTCACATTCTAAATCGGAACTGATGGGTAAATATTTTTTAAAGATTTTTTTTAAATTAGTCATACTTAAAAACAAAAAAGAAAATTACTTTTGGTCAGTAATAGAAAAGAGATTGTGATAGGAGAGCTATGAATAGATATAGGCAATTGGGGTAAGAGTTTTTTGCAAGGATCCCATGCACTTAGAACATGAATCCAGGAGCCAGGAATGCACTGTACTGTCTGAAAGGGGGTGCTGGGTACATTTAGGTCATACCAGTAGTGTCAGAGCCAGAAATGAACTACTTTTCCTGACCAGAATTAAAGGAATTCTGGCAGAAGCAAGAAAGCACAGGGACCTGTTCAAGATAGAACTTGGACTCAAGCCACCTTTTTTTTTTTTTTTTTTTTTTTTTTTTTTTTTTTTTTTTTTTTTTTTTGGTACAGGGGATTGAACCCAAAGGGGCTTTACCACTGAGCCACATCCCTAGTCTTTTTTAGTTTTTATTTTGAGATAAGGTCTCACTAAGTTGCCAAGGCTGGCCGCAAAATAGCAATCCTGCCTTGACCTCCTGAGTTGCTGGGATTACAGGTGTGTACCAGCACACCCAGCTCAGACCACTTTTGGCTGAAAAATCCAGAACTGGGATACCTAGAAGGAAGGAGACCCCAGAGCAATCGCCTTAAGGTCTGGTTCAAGATAGGCATCTTACCAGATCTAAGCTGAGGCAGTTTGAAATTTCCTATAGAGATAGGTACTCTCATTTTAAAGCTATCACAAAAATTAAGCCCTCCGAACATTATAAAAAATTAAAATTTAAGACCATGAAAAGCAGTTAAGAGACCCAACAATAAAAGAATTTATACTAAGAAAGATCTGAAGAGAATCCAAAATGAGTTAAAATTCTCAATATACAAAAATGCTAGACTCCACAATCAGAATAGCAGGCAATGAAACAGAAAGGTCTGAGAAGGAACGATTTTTGACAACTTAAAAGTGAAAAAATAGTATGTTGAAATGAAAAAATACATAATATTGAAATAAAAGAGGGGTTAGGTTGTACAGCAAACTTTTTATAGATTAAGAGAAAATTAGTGAACTAGAAAATAGAACTGATAAATGCTTTCAGAATGTATTTTAGAGGGAGAAATGATGAAAGAAAATATGAGAAATAACCTGAGGTACTCTAGTATGCATCTGCTAGGAGTTGCAAAAAAGAAAAAAGAATGAGTAACAACAGTAGTAGTCGTAGTGTAGTGTCAGTAACAATAGCAATAATAGTAACCACAGCAGCCAGAAATTTTCTCAGGACAAACATAAGGGTCTTCACAATAGAAAACCCTACCATGTATAAAATCCATAACTATATATACAATCGTGAAATTATAGAACATTAAAATAAAAAGAACATCTTAAATTGTGAGAAAAATATGGGTAATCTGCAAGGGAATGGTAGTCGAATTGGCAGTAGGCTCTGGCAACAGTAAATATCAGAAAACAGAATATTCTGTATCTTCAAAGTACTATGGAAAAGTAACTGTGAACCTACAGTTCTATGCAGTGATTTATACGCACCGAAAAGGCAAAATAAAGGCATTTTCAAATACACAGGTCTAATTCACAACCCACAAATTCTTTGTGATAAAAGAACTTAAAATATGTTCTTCAGCAAAAAGAAAAGTAAACGCAGAAAGCGTAATATAAGAAGCAAAGAGTATTACACTATAGTGACAATGCTGATTTTTCCTTTGACTTTTAAAAGCTGGAACTAAATTATAGCAGTAATATGACATTAAAGATGTGAAAGTGTGCTAAGATCCTGATTTAAGTAGAGAACATACCGATTAAATTTATAGATTTTTAAAGAAAAATATTTACATAGGTGTAGTAAATGTAGAGTGAACACTAACATAACAGAAATAGAAGGTGCAACTCCAAATCAGAAGAGGGAAAGTAGGTGATTTTTAAAACGTATTCACTTCATCCAACAGAATGCAGAAAAAGAGATGCAAAGAAGCAAGGAAAAAGATGGTAAATAAGAAATACAGAATAAAATTTGTAAGAAATCATAATATCATCTATAGTACCAGAAAGGCACAAATATTAGAGATCAATACTCCAATAGTCTTTTGGTTTTTTCCATACTAGGTATTGAACTCAAGGACACTTTACCATGGAGCTACATCATCAATCTTTTTTTCTTTTCTTTTTTTTTTTTTTTTTAGATAAGGTTTTGCTAAATTGCCCTGGTTGGCCTCAAAGTTATAATCCTTCTGCCTCAGCCTCCCAGATTGCTCGAATTACAAGCTTACAACTCATGCCCAGTTTAAACGCTGTTTACAAACTGAAACTGAACAGTAAAAAAGTATGAGGAAAAAGTTACATGCGAATACTCCACAAAATGGGCAATACTAGCAGGGCGCAGTGGCACATGCCTGTAATCCCAGCAGCTTGGGAGGCTGAGGCAGGAGGATTGCAAGTTTGAGGCCAACCTCAGTAACTTGGAGAGACCCTGAGTAACTTAGCAAGACCCTGTCTCAAAAATTTAAAAAAAAAGGGGGGGAGGGCACCTGGGAATGTGGCTTGGTGGTTACATGTTGCTGGATTCAACCCCCATTACCATAAAAAAAATGGCAATATTAATATCCAAAGATAATTTTATGCAAAAAGCATCAAATAACAGAAAGATAAGTCTTGCTTATAAAAAAGAAACAATCCTCTAAAAAGTTATAAAATAATGAACTGAAGAAACTAATAATATAGCATCAAAATATATAAATAAAAAACTGACAGAATTATAAACAATATATCGGTAGTCGGTGTTAACAATTTTTCTTAAAGAGAGAGGAAAAATAGAGAGAAGGAAAGAATCAATTTTGGGGCTGGAGCGGTGGCTCAGCATGTGCAAGTACATGAGTTCAAACCCCAGCACCCACATACACAACTAAGTGTCAGAGCAACAAAAGCCATGTGAAAAACTCAATAAAAATTGATTCTCTCTCTCTCTCACTCTCACTGTCCTTCTCTCTTTAAAAAAAATTTATTTAGTTTTTCATATGTCTTTCATTGCTCTGACAATTATGTTTGTGGTGCTGGGGTTCAAACCCGCGTCCTCACACATGCCAGGCAAGCACTGTAACCACTGAGCCACTGCTCCAGCCCAGTGTTGACAATTTTAACGTGCCTCTCTTATAAGCCAGCACATCAAACTGATCCCCCTCCAAAAAAATAAAAACTTTAAGGATATAAAGTATCTGAATTGCATAAGAAACCAGCTTAATCCAATAGATTAAAGGCACACATGGAATATGCATGTTATGAAAACCATGTAAAATTAAAAGTCAGCATTTACCGATTTATTCAATAAATATTTACTTACTGATTGACTCCCTGATAATTGCCAGATATTGTTCTAGGTGCTTGAAATCTATTAGTCAACAAAATAACTATCCTGGCCTGTTAAAGCTCACATACTAGCAGGAGGGAATAGACAGTAAATATAATAAAGAACAGAATATCTTAGACACTGATGCAGTTTGAGAAGTTGGATAGCAGGAGAGGTGATGCGCTCCTATAATCCCAGTGGCTCGGGAGGCTGAAGCAGAAGGAACACAAGTTCAAAGCCAGCCTCAGCAACTTAGTGAAACCCTAAGCAATTTAGCAAGACTGCCTCAAAATTAAAACAGGCTGGGGATGTGGCCTGTTTTAAGATGTGTAGTTAAGAGCGCCTGGGTTCAATCCCAGTACTAAGGGGGCGGGGAGAGAAGGAGGATTCAGTGAGAGGATATGTTGTGGTATCAAATAGGGAGTCAGTAAATCTCATCAATGGTCTGAGATTTGAACAAGATTTAAAGCTGAGAGCTGTCCCCCTAGATATCTGCATGAAGAATATTCCAGGAAAAGGGAACAGCTAGAGCAAAGGCCATATGGTGGGAAGGTGCAGGCACATGTGAGAAATTAGTAAGAAAGAGAACCAGGTCATGTGAGTGTAGTGTACTCTAGGCCTTTGTTGTTCACTCTGAGTAAAACAAGGGTCCACTGCAAGGAGTTTGAGTAGAGAAGTAACATGATCAGACTTAAGTGTTCGAAGAATCCCTCTAGCTGCTGTGTTGAAATTAGATTTGAAACAATAGAAACAAGGACACTTGGCGTAATCCAGGCAAAAGATTATAGGTGCTTGGATCATGTAGCAGTAGAGGTGTGGAGAGTTGGTAAGATTCTGAATACATTTGAAAGCCGTATTTGGGCTTTGTTCCAATTGGGAGACACATTGAGAAGAGGAATTAAAAACATGGAAAAGAGTCAGTTTTTAGAAAAGCTTTCAGTAAAGGGGGACAAAGAATTCATTGGTAGCTTGCAGAGAAACTGGTCAAGAGGATGGTTTTCTTTTAAGATGGGGAGAAATAAGCTAGCTGTGGTGGCACATGCCTATTGTCCAGTGACTCAGGAGGCCGAGGCAGGAGGTTTGCAAGTTTGAGGCCAGCTTCAGCAACTTAGTGATACCCTGTCTCAAAATAAAAAGGACTGGGGATGTAGTTCAGTGGTAAAACTGGGTTCAATCCCAAGTACCAAAATAGGGGTGGAGTGGGGGAGTAGGTACGTGATTACTGATGAGAATAATACAGGAGGAAAACAGGAAAAAGATATGATGGTGTAGGAAGAAGAGTAAACAACTGCTATCGTGAGGTCCTTGTATGACCTTCTGAGGGATACAAGTTGAAGGGCTGGATTCAAACAGAAGTATGTTAAGTTTGCCAGTGGTAACAGGTGAGATAATGTGATGTCAGTCTGTTGACGTTCTCTTCTGGTTACTTCAGTTTTCCTAGTGAGCTAGAAAACAAGACCAACAGCCAAGGAGAGAGCATGAGGAAGGAAGTGTTGGGTTTTTGGTTGAAAGGAAAAGGCATGAAATAATTACTTGGGTAAGTGGATCCTTAAGAATCCACTGAAGGTTCAAAATAATGAATTTAATTTGAGACCACTGAACATGGTGGTATGTTTATATCCAACCCCACTGAATTCTATAGGTGCTGGTGTGGAACAGGCAGGACTTTGGATTTGAACGAGATTGTCATTTCGCAGAGTATTCTGAAGGCTAAAAGGGGAGAGAGTGCTAGTGACAGTGGACCAGGGAATTTAAGCTAGAAATTCAAGGGAACACAGGGCATCAAGGGCACAAGAGACAGTGCAATTCCACCAGGAGCAATTGAGATAAGCCTTCAACTCACGCTAGCAAGTGGGGCTGGAGCAGTGGCTGAGTGGTATTGTGCTTACCTGGCATGCGCGAGGACCCGAGTTCAAACCCAAGTACCACATACACAACTGTTGGAGTAATGAAAACCAGATAAAAAGCTAAATAAAGTTGATTCTCTCCTCCCCCCATTCTCTTTAAAAAATTTTTTAAAAAAAAGCTAGCAAGTTAGTTTGTGTGAAGTCCTGGGCTCAATCCCTAGCACAGGGGTGAGGGGATAGCGGATAGGGGGTTTAGGGGATGGGGAGTGGGGGCAGACACTGTTAGGATAGTATAAGCCCAAATAAAGTAGAAGGAATGAGATAAAATTAAAATCAAAACAGAAACTAGTGAACAGAAAGCAAAATAGCAGTAGGAATGATTGGTAATACCAGAAGCTGATTCTTTAAAAAGATTTGAATATGATAAACCTTTGATAGTCTGATTAAGGGGAAAAGTAGGTATAAACAAACAGTATTAAGAAGGGAAAGGGAGACAAATCACAGATAAAACATTAGAACCATAAGACATTATTTTGAATAACTATTTTATATTAAGCCTGAAGGTTTAAGTGGACATTGTTTGGGGAAAATGGAAAATACCAAGATGACTCAAGAAAGGAAAATGGAACAGCCTACTAACCATTAAAGAAATTCAGTTATATTTTAACCACTAACACTACTATAACAACCACCTCCTCCCAGAGATCCCAAGTCTACACTAATTTGGGGGATAATTTTTATCAAACTTTCATGAAATACCAGAATATTTGTCTAATAGGAACAGTTTCAGAGAATAAAAAGAAAGAAACCAGAATCCACACCAGATCACTAGTCTTACTTCCAGCTTATTTAGGAATAACAAAAAAATAAAGTCTGAGTACTTTCCACAAATGGCACTAAAAATATAAAGACATTCAATATTAGACCTAGGTGTAGGACAAGTTTTATGGGTTAGAATAAGAGGTACTTTTTTTTTAAACTAGATATTGAACCCAGCCTCCTAAAGTACCTCCCCAGACTATATTCCATACTATAAGATCTGGCTGTTAGCTTTAGCCTCCATTTGCAATTCTTCTGCCTCAGCCTCTTGATTTGCTGGAATTACAGGCTTGCACTCCCACTCCAAGCTCTAGAATGTGACTTTGTGATCACCCTTCTGGTAATGAACAGTAGATCTGCTTTGCTCTTTGAATTTGATTCCCATTGTAATGATGGGTTTTAGATATTCATACAGTTTTTATTATGACCATCAGTGTGTTGTGTTGTGTTGTGTTTTGGTTTTCGCAGCACTTTCGGTAGAATTCAGGGCCTTGCTAATGGCTGGGCTAGCCCTCTACTACTGAGCTACATCCTCAGCCCAGTAGTGTGTGTGTGTGTGTGTGTGTGTGTGTGTGTGTGTGTGTTTAAAGAGAGAGGGACAGAGAGAGAGAAAGAGAGAGAAAGAGAGAAACAATTTTATTTAGTTTTTCATGTGGCTTTCATTGCTCTGAGACTTAGTTGTGTATGAGGTGATGGGGTTTGAACTCGAGTCTTAGCCCAAGCGCCGTTACTGCTGAGCCACCGCTCCAACCCCAGTAGTGTGTATATTTTTTATATTAGATGAATATGGAGTTACATTTGAGGGGGAAACATCAAACATTCAAGA
>PVKS010031063.1:0-23797 GCA_004027875.1 Aplodontia rufa
CTCTTGACTCCTAGCTTCCCCTCGGATCTGTATCTTCTTTTCTATTTCTTTCTTTCCTGCTTTATTTCATAGTTAGTAAATCTTTTCTGTTCAATTTCATTTTCTCTTCAAATGTTTTCCACTTAGCATTGTCTTGTTCTTTCTATAGCACAAAATCATTTTAAACTGTGATGTTTTCTTGTCTGATCCCGGCTGGCAGGAACCGGACAAGGCTCTCATTTGGCGTTTGACTGAGATTAAAATAGACCCACTGGTCTTAAGTTCTTCAAGCATTTTATTTCTCCCTTTACCAGGGCAAAAGGCCTCCAAATGCTTCCCGCCTTCCCTCTCTTAGAGGCAAGGCCCTTAAGACATTCTTTTTAGAGTCAAGGCTATTCACATTTAGAGTCCCCATTTCTATTGCTGTACTAGAGTCCCTATTTCTGCAGCCGAGGCTCTTACTGCCTGCATCTTCTACCACTGCTGATCTCTCCACCATCTCTGCTGCTGCTGCTGCTCTGACTCTAGGCTTCTTCTTCTTTCCTCCTGAGTGCTTCTGTGCTTTCTTCCTTCAGGACACAGCTGCTTCACTGCTTGACTAGTCACTACTCTATTTATCCATTACAACAACCAACAGGGGTACGGTGCAAACACATTTATCCAATTGTAACAAATGAGTGGCCAAATAACTTAGTCATGCCATCAGGCAATTTGCTAATTATAAGCCAGCTGGGCCCCTTAGAGTTGTTTACCACCAATTCTTTTACAAGCCAGCTGGGCCTCATGTTGGGGTCAAACCCCCACATTTTCTCTTATCATTTTTCTCCTCTTCTGCCATGGTACAACAAAGGGTCTCAAATACATTATCTCTTTGTAGGCTCAGTTTTATTCCACTTCATGGATACCCTTGTGAAGAGAATATTTAGCAAATATCTTACCCCAATGCAGTTGGATTTATTTTCAAATTGTAACCAGATAAATCACATCTTTTTTAAGCTGTGAATTTTCTTTCCTGTTGTCCTTGTGGATTGGAGTCTCCAGAATGCATATAACTTCCATTGAATATGCAATGATTTGAATACTTTTTGGGTCATTACTGCAGTGAGAGATATGCCAATGTTACTTTGCATTGCAAAAGGGAGTTTGTTTCTTAAGATCAGCTCCTTCAAAAGAACTCTAGTTATTCCTGAAGTCATTTCTATTCTCATCAAATAAGCCTGACTCATGCAGACAAGGTGTCTACCAATATAAGTGAATACCTACAGGTTTCTATGACTCAGGGCATTTAGTAAAATCTAGTCGAGAATCATCAAAAAGGTATATTTTTACATAGTGTTTTTTATGGTAGACTTTCAGTCTTTGGATCAGAATGTTTTGAGTTCCAAAGACACAATTCCTGAGTCATTTGCTTAATAGTGCATTGGAATCATGACTGTCAAATGTGGGTCCTGAAGAAATTTATCAAGGCACATTTCCCATTGTGAGCATCTCATGAAGTGTTTTAAAAAGAGCAGGTCAGTGCTTCAGACAGAAGGATGAACCAATAAGATTTTTCTGTGCAGTTGGCAGTGGTTAACACAGAAGGGAAAACTCTGTTATTTTACCCTTTTCTAACTCTCTTCAATATAAAAATATTTTGTGTTGGTCTGAATCAAGCTGAGACATTGGTACAGGATAAATAGCTTGTTCTTTCTTGAAAGTCTTATTCATCCTTTATGCAGTCTAATCTGTCTGTGGCCACATAGTTATCAGTTTTCTGATATCTGGGGGAGTGCATGATTGCCATTTGCTTTGGTGTGGACATAGACTGAATTAATGCCAGTATCATCAAGGGCATGATTAATGCCCTTGTTCTTAGCTGTGAGAAATACTCCTTATTTTCAGATAGGCCTATGTGTATGTTCTACTTTGAAGGCATATTTTAAATCAATATAAATATTTATCTTCTTTCCTTTGGTCACTCAGAGGTCTTTTTAAACATTATGTATTTGCTTTCTGAGCTGATGCTTTTAGTAGATGAGCCACAATCTTCAAATACCTGTTGTTCAGTAACTGCAGAGTATCCAGCTATCCACTGACCATTGCCCATGGACTTGTATCTACAAGTGAAAAGGCTAAGTGATAGGCTAATCAAGCAAATTAAAGAGTCTACAATCCTTTTGTTCAGTCATGCTGTATTGGTCATCTTGACTCAGATTCTGCTAAATTTTTGGTACTTTCTGTAATGAAAACAAGGGTAAGGGAGACCAGAGCTGGAATCAGAAATCCAATACAGAAGAACAGTTATGAAGTGAGAAGTTAAGAGTAGGTCTCAGGTTTACTTATTTATTTTTTGATTTCAAGGATCAACCCTTGGGTTTCTTAAACAATGGGTCACTTTACCAATATTTTGGAGTGATCAATTGATGACTGATTGAATGATTGAGGTAGGATCTTCCTAAGTTTATTCTGGTCCTGATGTATTGCTGAGGATATTCTTGAAATTAGGATTCTTCTGGCTCAGCTTCCTGAACCACTGGAATTACAAGTATGTGGCACCATGCCCAAATAAAAACTATATAAGTTCAAGCTGGTGGAAGTCCGTGGAACATCATAAATCAATACTTAGAAGAAGTTGATCAGCTTTTGCCTTCAAAAACAGAGTCTATTACAGATCCTTGTAGTCCATTTATAAAAGTACACAAAGATGTCTGTGGGTGAGAATTTGCCTAATTTCCTAATTTGTTAATACATATTTTAAAGTTTAGCATAATGTAAATATTTATTAAGTGATATTCTTCTGTAAAAATGAGCTATTCATTTTTTCCCTTTCTCTGTATATGTCAATTTGAGTGCCCATGGGGCACCAAGATAATATTAATAGGGTATTATTCAATCCCCATGTATGTGTATTTTCTTCTCTAAGTTTTGCTGTTAACTACTCTGATCATGAACATGCTCTGACAGGTTACACGGAAGAATATCAACATTTTTATATTTTGCTGATATTTTCTCTATGAACAAGAATATTGGAGAAGGATCCATGCACTGCTGATAGGAATATACACTTGGTCATTTGGGGTAGAATATTTTATATGTGTTTGTTAATTACACGTGATTTATGAAATTGATTTGGATGGAGATCTCTTTATTGCTTTTTTGATTTTACAATCTGTGTATTGATGATAAAGTAATATTAAACTCTCCCATTATTTTATTTTTGTATTCACATTATTATCATTTTGGGCTCCATAATTTGTTTTACATCATGGGATTTTCCCCCACATACTTGGTATCATTGGTGTTAGGAGCATAGATGTTTATGTTGCTTGTTTCTTTCTCATGTGTTGTTTCCTTTACTATGATGTAGTGATCATCCCTATATATTTTGATTACATTTTGGTTGAAATCTACTTTGTGAGATATAAGTATTTTGCAACATTAGCTTGCTTTCTGAGGCCATATACCAGTAGCTGTTTTCCATTCTTTCACCTTCAATCTGTGGATGTCTTTGGCTATAACCTGGGTCTTCTATTGTTGGATTTTTTAAAAAAATTCAATCTGCTAATCTGTGTCTTTTCATTGGTGAGTTGAGGTAATTCACATTGAATGTTAGAACAGATATGTGGTAGTGATTCATTCTCATCATGTTTTTTTAGTGAGTTCTGTGTTGTCTTTTGATAGCATGCACTTTATTGAACTGTATCTGTGGGCTTTGAGAATTGTTTGCTATTGTTTCTGGAGTTTATCTTTGTGAATTCTTTGTAATGCTGGCTCTCTGTTCATGAATGTTGCCAGTTTGATTTTATTAAGGAATATTATTTCTCTTTCAATTTTGAAGATAAGTTTAGTTGGAAATAGTATTCTCATCAGGAGGTTATGGTCATTGAGAAATTGAAAGATCTCCTTGGAGAAATCTTTTGCTTCTAGGTTTTGTGTTTCAAAGGCAGAGATCATCCTTATTGATCTTTCTCTGAGTGTGATTTGGCATTTCTCTCTTACAGCATTTAATATTCTTTCCTTGATTTCCCTGTTATAAATTTTGAATATGATATGTCTTGGTGCACTTCTCATTTGATTAGTCTTATTGGGTGTCCTATATGCTTCCTGGATGAGCATATCTGACTCTATTCTTATGTGAGAACAATTTTCTTTACCTATTTATTTAAGAAAGTCCATTATGGCATTATTGTGTGTTTCAACTTCTTCTTGCATAAAAATTACTCCTATATTGTTTCTTTTGATTTTATACCAGAAATTTGGAAAATTCTCCTCCTATTCTTGAAGTTGTACTTCTTTTTGTCATCCATTCACACAAGTCTACTCAGCCTACCCTCATTGTCTGAAGTTCTTTCTTCAAGAACTGAGGTTCTGTTTTCTATAAAAGTCAGTCTATTTTTAAATTCTTCCATCATTCTTCTGAATGATTGAAGACTTTGGCTCTGTTGCTTCCTTTTCAGTATGTATATTTCTTTGAAAATAGATCTTTCACCTCTTGAGTTTTCTCACTTAGTTCTTTCATAAGTTTCTTTTAGTTCATTGTTCCTTTTGGCAATCAGATCATTGGTATTTTTTTCTAGGTTTTGATCTTTCTCCCTGCTTGTTTCATCTTGGACTCTGCTTGATGAGTTCTGGGTTTGAGGTAAATCTTTTCTAGATGGATTTCTCACTTTTAAAGAGCTTCTTCTGGATCTTTGAATTGAAGTTCCTTGTGGGAAAGGATGGCATGTCTCTGGGTGCTTCTTCCTTGCAGCTTAAAAGTTCACTTCAAACATCACCCTTCTGTTGATCACCTACTCCCTGGAGGCTGTTTCTGCCAGGAGCCTCATTTTGCTGCACCTTTTGGATCTAAGTCCAGGGTGATGGAACCTGATAGAGGTGCACAGCTTCCTGCTGTATCGTTGATGCACTGCAGTAGGGATACATTGCTGGGTCTTGGGGTGTCAGATGTGTCAGGCAGGCCAGAACAGGCAATTATGCATGCTGTACTGAGACCTGGGATCCTTGGAAGTGGAGACATGCCCACTACACCTGTGTCAAAAATGAGTTTGCAGCTTTGCTGTTCAGGGTGGGGAGTCTTTTGGGTACCATGGACACTTGCTATCTTAGGACTAGAACCCTGGACTTACATGATGACTGGGCAGCTCTGGTGGAGTTCCTACAGGTGTCTTGGGTTTCTGATGGACTTGGATCTAAAGCCTGGTCCCATAACAGCTGGATAGCTCTGGATGATTATCCTTGGGGTGTCCTGTGGCCAGAAGCCTGGGCTCACATGATGACTGGGCTGCTCTGGGTGGGAATCCTGAGAGCTCTTTCAAATCACTTAGGGCTCATCTCTCAATAAAACCAGAGGGGTGCTTTGGGAATTTGAAGTTTTCCATATGAAAGAATTTGCCTCGTAGATCTGTGTTCTGTCCACAGCCTGCCTGAAAGACACTGCTCTTGCAGATGACCTGCCTTTGTTGCCCCAGGTTTGGCAGGATTGTGAAGAAATATTCTTTGGTGACTTGACTCTTGCTCCTTCTTACTTGCCTCTTTGGCCAAAATCACTACTGCCCAATCTCCTTATAAATGGATGGGGTATCTGTTGTCTCCTGGAAAGTATAGAACTCACTGAATTTTCCTTCTATGGGTGCAAACCAGAGCTTCTATTTGAACTCAATCTATCTGTGACAGGCTGTGAATTTTGGCAGAATTGTGGAGAAATCTACTTTTGTAATTTTACTTCTTTCACTTGCCTCTTTAGCCAAAAGGGCTACTGTAAAACCTCTTTATGGGCAGATGGAGGGATCTGGTTTCCCCTCCAAAATGAAGCCACCAAGGAGTTGTCTCCAGTTTAGCCCAATTCAGTGTTTCTACATGGCACTCAGTCAGTCTCTGTGTGGCAGAAACAATCACACTGTTTTGATCAGTATCTTTGCTTCTCCCATGTTATTTATGGAGCAAATGTGGTCATGGTGTCAACTGGCTGGGTATGAATCAGTTCTTCTTTTCCAATTCTCCAAATCAACCACTGATGAATGATATGTTCTAGGAATTCTTTTGAGTTACTTGCACCTTGTAGGAAGACAGCTTTCCTGGCACTTATTTGTTTATATAAAGACAGTGATGAGACACCGCATTTCTACAGTCCTCCACGTTCTGTTTGAAAGACTATACGAAAAATATTTCCTGCATATTTAAACAAACATAATCAGGATGGAGCTGTGGCTTGACTAACATTCACATGGATGAAAGTTCAATCCCCATCATCACATACAGAATGAATTATCATAGCAATGAAAGCCACATATAAAACTTCTAAAAATTTGAGTGTCTCCTTCTCTCTCTCTAACACTTTCTCTCTCTCTTTAACACACACACACACACACACAATCTAGGTGAACCATAAACATGTAGGTGCGGAGGGGAGGGAAGATGCAGGGGGAATGAGAAAGGGAAGGATCTAGAGAGACAGTCAACAATGTAGCATACTCTTTCCCCTCACCCATACTTAAGTCAAATAATTATTATGAAATTATTTAGTTCTGGGAAATTCACAACCATTTATATCTATCATAAGGGAATAATATAGAAGAATCTAGAGTCCGGGATGTGGGTGATGTAGCGGTCACTATGATTTAGGATCAAATGTGTATAATATTGTTATTATATATGCATTCATCATTGTACAACATCTCAACTGCTTATTTAAAAAATATGTGCTTTCAAGTACATAGTCACCACAGCCATTCCCCTTCCTTACAAAGGTTATGGTTCTACCTCTCCTGCTTGCATTGAATCATGTCATCTCAAAGGAAAAATATTATCTCCAATGAGTCATGTACAGTTTTTCTAAGGCAAATGTAAATTGTAATTTGGGTGTCACTGGAAGGTTTTATATTTTATTTTTTAAATATTTTAAAAATGTTTTAAAGAGAGAGGGACAGAAATAAGAGAAGAATCAATTTTATTCAGTTTTCATGTGGCTTTCATTGTTCAGACACTTAGCCATGTATGTGGTACTGAGAAAGGAGATTGAGTGAAGTATGTTACACACAAATAACAATACTGCATAGTGTATCCAACTATTGAGTATGTTTAAAATGCACAAAAACCCTTAAATAACTATGTAGTGATTAGATAAAAGGCACTAATTTAATTTTTTGTGTGTATGGAACAAATTTTTGTCGCTCCCTGCAGGGTTCTGGAGCAGGGAGTGGGCGGAACGACCTCGGCGGACCTTAGCCATTCCCCAGGGGCCAGCAGGACACTGGGAACCGGGCGCCGGCAGGACAGGGCTGGGGACCGGGGGAGAGGAGTCACTCCCCGCAGCATTCCTGTGCGAGGACCAGGCAGAACAACCTAGCGAGCCTGGGCCGTCCTCCGAGGGGCTGAGTTAGGGCAGGGATGGGGCGAGGAGTCACTCCCCGCTGCACTCCAGAGTGAGGAACGGGCAGAACGACCCATCAAGCCTTGGGCCATCCTCCAAGGGGCTGAGTTAAGAAGGGTCAGAGAGCTGGGAACAAGGAGGCGAACGCCAGCGGCTGGAACACGGGACCTGCATCTTCTACCGCTGCTGATCTCTCCAGTTCTATGCATCTTCTCTGCTTTCCTCCTTCAGGACATGGCTGCTTGCTTGCTTGCTTGCTTGCTTGCTTTTCTCTAGCTACTGCTTCTCCTTCAGCTACTTCTTCTTTTGGCTGCTTTTCCTTTGGCTGCTCCTCTACCTGATTAGCTGCTACTCTATTTATCCATTACAACAGCCAATAGGGGCACAGTGTAAACACATTTCTCCAATTGTAACAAATGAGTGGCCAAATAGTTTAGTCATGCCATCAGGCAATTTGCTAATTACAAGCCAGCTGGGCCCCTTAGAGTTATTTACCAGTAATTCTTTTACAAGCCAGCTGGGCCTCATGTTCCCAACAATTTTCAACTCACTTTCCTATACACTAAACTGCACCTATTAAGAAAACTTAATTGATGCAATCAAAATGTGGTCTCAAAGAATTGCTGCATCTGTGTTTCCTACTCAACCAAAATAGCCATATATGTAATATATGAAGCAAATGAAGAGAATAAAGACAGAGGAGAGGTGGCCAAACTGTAGTACAGGTTTATTCAGGACAAACCTGTAGAGGAGCATGAAGTGGAGACTCAGACCTGCCTTCCACTTTCAGCCTAGGGTGATACAGGTGAATGAGGGAGTGGGGGAATGTTCGTGGATAGGCCATTGCTAAGGATTTTCAGGGAAGAGTCCTTTTGGTCATTATGTCCATTCTTTGAGGTGGTCATTGTACTAGGATAAACTGGGTTCTTTCAGGATTTGCATCACAGTCTCCTCTCTTTGTAGGATGATGGTGTATCCTTTGGGATTTCTTTTCAAGATAATGAAGTATAATCTGGGGTTCCCTGTCAGGTACAGTCAGTGACTGAGGCAATTCTTTTTCCAAGATGAAGCATATGTATCAAAATAGTGTTGCTTGTGTCAAGTTCTACCTAAAAATTACATAACTAAGAATGGAGGTTGGAATGAAGGGAGGGAAATGGGAAATATTGAAGACAGAAATGAAGCAAACTACATTCCATGCTTGCATAATTATGATGAAATAAACCCCAGTGTCATGTACAAATTAAATGAGATATCAAAAGCTACTAAATATATAATGAAACTACTAAAATTTTCATTTATTATAGACTTCCATTTAACTATGCTATACCTTGACTAGATAAAATAGGAACTCAGAAACTCTCAGTGGAAATGGATAATATGGCTTTCAATATAAGACAATATTTTCAAAGATTGAAATGGACTCTTTAAGACCTAATTAACAATGGGGTGATCATCACCTTCCTTCCTCTGTTCAATATCCCAATGGTGCCTGTTCACAAACCTGGAAAAAGTGGTATTTCAGGGAAAATAATGACAATTGTAATGTTCTGTTTCACCCAATAAGTTCCTCCATACACAATTCCTAACATCGTTGATATTATTGTTCCATTTCATAAAGAAATGACTATGTATATTTTCTTTATCAGATTTGGTTGTATGTTTCATTCAGTGCCTTTTCAGCAAGCTACTTTCTTTGCCTTTACCCCAAAATTATAAAATACCTGTTGTGGGTACACCTGGAGTAAAACCAATAGTATACCCAAAATCTTCGAACACACATTATATTTCATGAAACGTCCATTAGGATTACAGGTATGAAATTAAATTGATGATATCCTCTAGAAATCATTTTGTCACATTCATTAGGAATATGTCAGTCAGGTACCATGGCATATGGCTGTTGTCCCAGTGCCTCAGGAGACTGAGGCAGGAGGATTACAAGTTCAAAATCAGCCTCAGCAACTTAGATCCTGAGTAATGTAGTGAGACCCTGCCTCAAAATAAAAGATAAAAGATCTGGGATGTGGCTTGGTGGTTTGGTGCCACTGGAATCAATCCCTGGTGCTCCCCCCACCTCTACAAAAAAGAAAAGAAAGAACATGGGAGTCTAAAAGCCTTTATTTTGTGATAAGGTGGCAATTTATGCCTCATTTACAAACTTGAATGTCAATGATGCTGCCACTTTACAAATTAACCCACCTTTATAAATATGGCCTGCTGAAATCAAAAGAATCCCTAGAATTTCATAAGAATTAAAATTGTATACACTGCTTGCTGTGATTTCAAATGATTCTTTACTCTGGAAGCATTCAAATAATCATTTTATTCTTTTTTGGAATCTTTGGACAAATGATGATATACATAAATCTCCAAAGATATGAGAAAGACAAAATGTACATTTGCAGATAAAAGAGGAAGAGACAGAAAGGGAAAGTACTGGGTTCTGAATTAGAACAAATTATATTTCATGCTTTCAAAATTATTTCAAAATAATTCCTAAGATTATGTATGACTTTATCCAGGCTGTAGTGAGGCCTAAGGATGCATCCCTGATGAAAGAGAATATCTCCTCTCAAATAAATTCAGTAAATATATTTTGATGCCAACAATGAACCCAGCATTGAGCAAGAAATAAACCTCACAAGATGTTCTTCATACTGAGGACAGTTGACAAACAGGACATTACTTCTTTTGGGGATCTAAAAACTCAGTTGGGGGACCACAATAACATGCTCTGACATGTGCTTTCACTGCACCCTGGACTGGACTCAATCCTTATTTCTGTTTGTAGTTGAACTTTATATTATTTTGTTGGCATAGAAGCTCACTCTTCTCAAAATCTTCTCATTGTGCTTTTTTCTTGAGAAATTTATTTGTTGAACAATCATATGAATTTTTAGCAAAATAATATATAATGTATATAGACTATGAAGATTAGATTTACCCTCAAGAGTGCCCCCCAGGTACCCATCATTTTCCCTCCCATCCCCTTCCCACAGCACCTCTAAAAAAAGTATTAGGTTGTGTAACATTACACATTTTCTGGATTTAACACCTGATAAAAGACCACCTTTCTCAATGGCCAGGGTCTAGTTCCAGCCTCCATAGATAAGTGAAGACATTCAACCCTTGGTTCTCTGGGTTATGCTGATTTCACTCAGCATAATATCTTCCATAGCCATCAAAGGATGCAATATCATTGTTTCTAATTGCTGTGTAAAATTCCATGCTATATATGTACCACAGCTTTTGGATCCATTCATACAGTGAGGGACATCTGGATTGTTTCCATGATTTAGCTATTGTAATTGAGCTGCTATGATTCTGTGGACAGGGTACTCATATCCAGAATCTACAAAATCCTCAAAAACCTCAACTACAAAACACAAACAACCCAATCAATAAATGGGCCAAAAAGCTAAATAGAAATTTCTCAAGATAGGACATTGATCAAGCCAATGAATACATGAGAAAGTGCTCCAAATCACTAGTAATCAGAGCTATGTAAATGAAAACTACATTAAGATATCACCTTACACCAGTCAAAACAGCAAAAATGAAGAAAATAAACAATAATAGATGCTGGAGGGACTGTGGGGAGATAGGCATGCTAACACATTATTGGTGGAGCTGCAGACTGGTACAGCCCCTTTGGAAAGCAGTGTGGAGGATCCTCAAAAAATTAGGGATGAGACCACCATATGATCCTGCTATTCCTCTCCTGGGTATCTTTCCAGGGGATTTAGAAATAGTACATTATAGTGACATGGCAATATCTATGTTCATAGCAGCTCATTGTGCTTTTTAATCTTTGAAGATTTCCTAGGTTAATACTCATTGTATAAATATGATCATATTTGTTTAATGTAGCATAACATATACACTGAACCAACTGAAATAATTATTAATCAGTAATCTGGGAAACACCTGCATCAATATTAGTTTTTATTCTCTCAAATTTTATAAGGAGAATGTCAAAAAAAATTATCTGGCCTGTAAATGGGTAGCTTCTGACAAAATTATCCTTGCAACTGACACAGGCAAGCTTTTTCTCTTCAAATCTGGAGATCAATACTAGCAGATGAACATCATGAAACCCACTAATGATTTGAAGAACCTGAATGCTATCTGTGATTGAAAGTAATTACCCATTTGTGATGATACCCACAGACAGTGCACTGAATTACACTGTAGTAACTCTATTCAAAAACCACTGATGACACCTATACCTTAAAAAAACTATTCATTTTCTTCTTCCTTTTAAATGTTACATCCATAACAAAACGCAAATGTGACAGTTATTCACATGGTTTAGACACAACTGTTTTTATTTTTATACCTACCTTTATTATATATATATATATATGTATATATTTTAGTGTGACCTATCTTCAAACTTGCAGTTTTTTACAGAAATGAACTGTCTAATTGCTGAATGTGTGAGTTGCTGAACTTATTCAGTAGATGTACATAGAGTTCTCACAGATTGCAAGAATGCACAACATCTTGCTAGGTGCTGAGCACACACGCCCTCAAGAAACATTAATTTTTATGAGGCATCAGATCACCAAAGGGGATAAGGATGATCATAACTGCCTACCTTGATGATTCCCATTTACCTGAGAGACAGAGAATCCTGAACACCTGTATTTTTCTGGTCTTGCTTCTCAAATTTGCCCATTATTTTACAGAACCGGGTTTTGACTGTGCCATGTGTTTGGGGAGATGGAAGCCCACAGTACTGGAAATGGGCAAACCCTTGCTTGAGGTTCTGTAAAGGATTCTTAGATGACAGGGTGGAAAACTTGCACCACACCACAAAGGAAATGCATTTGATACTCTGAGGGACCGAAGTTCCAAGCAGAGTTTCTCAGAACTGGAAGTTCCACACTTCCAAGGGCTACTAAAGCAGATTCTAATTTAATTTGAAAAATCTTCCCATGATCATAAGAGGAGGTTGTGAACACAGCTGGGAAAGCAAGCTCCAGTGGAAGCCTCTTACCTGAATGAAACAGCAATGTGAATCTGGAGAACATGAGGAAAATTATTTCAACATGTAAAGTGGGAGATCCCAGAATACCTGGTTTCCATGCCAGCCAGAATCTATTCCCAGCAGCACCAAAGAGGAATAATCACTAATTCAGATAATTGCTACTCACAGCAGATGGCTGTAGACTGTCCTCAGGGGAGGAAAGTGCATGTGCATTACCAAAGGCCTATTGTTATGCAGGGGATACAAACACAGCACCCTGTGCTACCTAGGCACCAGGACTTGAGGGAATATCTGGCATTTTAAGTCCTCACACTTGCCTTTTGACATAGTCTAGCTGTGCTCTTATGGATATCTCCATTTAAATATTAATATTGATAGTTTCAGGTTTCATATTGTAGTGATGTGTCCACTGAATACTTGCCAATGCAGAGTTTTAAGAGGTTCCCTACTTGTCTATTACCTTTCACACTGACTTTCCTAAATACATTGATAGAAAAAATTATTCTTACTGCCAGGCTACAGCGAAACAGTTGAATTTACCATGATTAATTCTAAGTGCTTTATTTTAAACTCACAGAATTACTGGGTAAGGAATATTTTAGTAACCAAAATAATTGTTAATTATCAAAATAGAAAATGCATTCAATAGCCAGGCACAGTGTTGCACACCTGTTATCTTAGCAGCTTAGGAGGCTGAAGGAGGAGAATGGCAACCTTAGCATCTTAGTGAGGCACTAAGAAAATTAGTGAAATACTACCTCAAAATTTAAAAAAGAGCAGGGGATCTGACTCAATAGTTAAGTACCTCTAGATCCAATCCTGATATTATGTGATACACACACACACACACACACACACACACCAAGACTGCTTACTCAGAACCATGACCATGACATATACACTCAGCAGTATGTCCTTTGAAAGAATCCCAGTATCCCAAAATATTCCCTCCAGTTCTTGCAGTGGCCTTGTTGTGTGGAAACAAATCTGGGTAGTTTATTTTCACTTAATAGGATATATGACACCTGACCACATGTGTTTCTTACTTTGCTGGCCAAGTTTGTCTAGTGTGTTGCAAAAAGACATCCTTGCATCAGTGTGATGGGGCTGACAATGCAGGAATAGGAGATGGACAGACCCTCAGGTCATGAATATCCTTGAGTTTAGTACTCGGGTCCCTAAGAAACCTTTGTAAATGTTTGGTACTGAAGGTGTGAGCAGGCTGTGAGAAAAATGGACCTTCTCCTGGAAAGCCATGTGTTGCACATGGAGTTTTCCAGAGCTAGGAGGCTACACACCACTAGCACAATTTCTGAAATACCCTAGGTGATTTGGAATGAGTTTAGCCTGGCTTGATTAAGAGAAGCTCAGCTACAGCTTGGAATGCAGAGGCCATGTGAACTGCTTTGTTCAAAATGAAATAATGCAAAGATAGCGAATCTTGATGCAGAGGCAGTGTCAACTGCTTTGCCCATATGAAATAACAACACAAAGATGGGAAATCTAGATGCAGAGTCCTTGTCAACTGCTTTGCCCTAATGAAATAGCAATGAAAAGATGGAGAATCTTGATGCAAAGATGATTTGAACTGTTTTGCCCTAATAAAATAACAATGCACAGATGGGGATTATTGAGGAAAATATTTCAAAAGGGAAATGAGGAGCCATGGCATACTAGTCACCATGGCAGCCTGAGGGCATTCCTGGCAAAAAATAAAGTGAAAAAATTCAAAAACACATGGAGAACCACCTTTTTTTTTTAGATCAGTAGTGCCTGTCATCATTGTGTTGGGAGTAATGGAGTGTGCATGCCCCCAAATTGTGCTGCACTATGGGGACACACTCAGGGCACCATTTTACACCTAGCACTATGTCCCCAGGTGATAACTGGCATGCCTAGGCTAATGTGGGGAGCTGGATTGCTCCCCAGGGCCAATCAGGAGGAGGGTGAGTGCTGACGGCTGGAACCCGGGTCCCCCCCTTGTCCGGGGACCCCTTCCCTCCCAGCCGGGGAAAAGAGGCAATCACACACAGCTGATGGCAGCTCAAAATCCGTTTATTATTAAGGCACACGGGTTTTTATAAAGGAGGAGGGGAGACAGCCAAGGAATCAATAAACCTCCTAAGGGAGTTGCCAGGTGTTATGTAGATTTCAGTACAGACAAAAAAACTAGGGTACAGACAAAAACTAGGGAGTAACCTGTTGTTAAGACATTTTAACCCACCCTAATCTTTAGCAAAGCACCACCTAGGAGCCCTTTCAGAAGGAGCTTATGCAAATAGTCATAAGAGCACACTAGGGTGGCTGATGAAATGGAGGTGAAGGTCAGACCCCAATAATTGTCACAAGGTCACTCTAGAGCAGCTGATGAAATAGAATGAAGGTCAGACTCCAACAGGCTAATTGTATTTGAATCTTACCCTTGTGTCTAAATAGTTATGTGTAGCCTGGGTGATATCTTAAGGAAATCTCCAAAGTACAATTATGTGCATATTCAGTTTTCAAATGATATCCTGAACTCTGCTCTGTAAATGTTCACCAATACACAATGTTAAAGATGTGCCCTACCTCTCAGTTATCAGTCAGAGTAACATAAAATAAAGATCTGGAGAGAATCATTCTTCTGCTAGGCTGCAATGCAAAAGCTAAATAAACCCCAGTGTTTGTGTGTTTTGGGGAAACTCTGAAACTCTAGGAAAGAAATGTTTTAATCATCAAAGAACTTGATAAATATCTTCCAGTCATCTACCTGAGAGAAGCTTGGGTGATTGTACCAAAGAAGGGATGAGTGCCTAACAAGGTTGTCTTCCCCAGGTTCAGGGGCTGCACCTGAGCACAGGAATAGTGAGATTTCAGGGTACATTGAAAAGCCTCAAGTGTTCAGACCCTTTGAACAGATATGAATGCCTACAATGACTTTTCTTTAGTCAGGGAGCACATTATCAGAAGGATGAATCTCCAGGTATAAGTACTGGAGAAGTTGGGAAACATTAATCAGTTGGTCACTATTACTGTAATGTAAATAGTATTGTGTGAAGCATTTTGGTAATCTGTTACTATTAAATGCCAAGCACCATAACAATTTCCATTTATATGTTTATATCAAAAATGCAAAATACATTTTATATTTCCTTTCCAAAACTCCCCAGAAAATAAACTTTTGCTTTACACTCTTTCCATGTGTTAGTCATCAAATAGTTTTAAATAAAGTTTCTGTGAGCTCAGTAAAATGAGAAAAACCATTTTGTATGTTTCTAAGAAATCTTTGTACATATGCAAATGTGGGTATGTTCAATTTTATCTTCAAAAATTTTTTTAAGAAAGGACACACAGAGATAGAGAATCAATTTTTATTGAGTTTTTCACATGGCTTTCAGTTTTCTGACACTTTGTTGTGTATGTGGGTGCTGGTGTTTGAATCCGCATACTTGCACATGCTAGGCAAGCATCATAACTGTTGAGCCACCACTCCAGGCCCCTTCAAATATGGTTTATAAATCATTGCTTACACAGCCTATACATATGTGAGGATTAGTGGGAAGATATATGTTTATTTCTTGTTTTGGTTGTAGGTCCTCCAAGGTATACTAATATATTTTCTGTCATTATTCATTCTTTATCCTAAAGACCATTATACTTCTTCAGTGTACATTGGTTTGTATAAAATCATGACCTTATGCCCTTGATTAAAAAGATAGTTTGTAAAAATGAGTCACTCATAAATGCAAAGGTATTGTGAATAATGAGAAAAAAAGAAATCCTTAGATGAATAAAAAAGAACTTATAGTAGCTGAATGTTATGAATATATCCCTAAAACATATTTAATGTGATATACATAAGCTCATTATAGGTCTTGGCAGAAAGTAGACCTTAGCATGTACAACCATTAGTGTTTCCCTAAAAGAAGTTCAGAATACTTTATTCCAGATCCTTGGAGTGGCCTGGTTTGTGGGAATAGATCAGGTATTTTCTTATAGCTATCGGAGTCTGGGAGCCCTGACCACATGTGTTTTTTAGGGCCTTAATAGCCAAGTTTATTCAGTGTGTCCCAGAATCCATCTTTTTATCAAAATAGGTTTTCAAGGCCAGGAGGCTAGTGTGGCAGACCCTCTCTGGGCATTAATTTCCTGTAACTTGTTGCTGCATGTCCTAGGTTTCTCCATCAATCCCTACATAGAACGCTGAATTCAGGCCAGAAAAAAGATCATTTTGGAAATGTAAAGGATAACCAATTTCTGGGCAGAGATCCAAGAGATGGAAGGTTCCACAGTTCTAAGGGCCACTTTGACCAGATCCTTGGTGAATCTAAATAACACTTCCCTGTGCAATTTAAGGGGATTGTTTGGAGTCATTTAAAAAGGCAGGGGCCCTTAGAAGTACCTTCCCTGGATGGAATAGCTAGGCAATGGAGGTAACATTGAGAAAGTGGTTTCAATGGAGAAAGGAGGTAAACCATGTGAAGCTAACTATCATGGCTTCCTAAGGACAGGAGGGGTGAGAAAAAATTTATACCTTATGAGAAAATTTCCTTACAGAGCATGTGGACCTGACCTCAAATCAGGAGAGGAATTGATATTTGAGTGCACAAATCCCTGCCTCCTTAATACACACATAGTGCACCTCATTCTACTTTGGAGCTAGGCTTTAAGTATATAGATATTACAAAGTTACAAATATTACACAGAGTTTACAGGTTGATATAAGATATACAGGCTCAAATAAAGTCCTTGCAGGTCACAGTCTATGCAGGTTGTAGAAGCTATTCATAGAAGCTATGGTGGTCATAAATGCAACTTCATCACAGAGGCAACATTGCTCATAGGGGCAAGTTAGTTGTTAAAGGCTGCATAGGCCATAAAGGCTATAGAGGCTATATAGCCCATAAAGGCTATCCTGGCAATAGGGACTACATGGGTCAATAATACACAAGAGAGCTCATACAGGTCATAGAGACTATGCTGTTCTTAGATGCTACTCAGGTCTAGAGGCAATGCTGATTATTCAAGATGCACAGATAGCACACACTATGCAGGTCATACAGCTTACACAGAACACAGAGGCTAAGCAGGTCACATAAGTTTTTATTTTTTTCTTTTTTTAAAGAGAGAGGGACAGTGAGAGAGATAAAGAACAATTTTATTTAATTTTTCATTTGTTTTTTGCTGCTCTGAGACTTTGCTTTGTATGTGATGTGCCATAACAGTGGAGACACCACTCCAGCCCAGGTCATGTAGGTTAATCAGATCATTTAGGCTACTTAGGTCATAAAGGGTTCACAGGACATAGAAACTATGCAGCTCATGGAATATACACAGATCATGAATGCAACACAGATCAGAGAGGTCAAACAGGCTACACAGAGCATAGAGGCTATGCAGGTAATAGTGGTTACAGAGGTTATAAAGGTGACTCTGGCCACAGATAATACTCAGGTCATAAAGGATATGAGGACAAATTGGTTACACAGGTATAGAGATTACTAAAGGTATAAAGACTATGTAGGCCTTTGAAGATATTCAGGCCATAGAGAAAACTTGGGCCATAGAATTTACTCAGGGTTAAGATCATTATAGTCTACTGAGGACATTACGCCTACTCAGATCATAAATCTAGGCATGTCATAGAGACTGTGCAGTCCATAGAAGCTAACCAGGTGACAGAAATCATACATATCATAGAGGCCACTAAGATCATTTATGTTACTAAGACCACTAAAGTCTGTGCAGGACACTTAGACTTTATAACCAATATTAACGTCTATAATCTACGCAGGCTTTATGTCTTCTGTATTCTCTATGGCCTATATAGACTCTATAGCTTCAATTACATATATGACCTTCATTATTTCTATAATGTACATATATTCCATGACCTTTGTACTCATAGAAATCCTGTGTAGCTTCTGTCATGCATAGCATTTATGTTTTGAGTTGCTGAAATTTCCTGAGAAGTCTCCATTTCATAAGTAGTCTCTGTGACCTGAGTTGACTGTATAATCCATATGGTATTTATGGTCTGCCTGGCCTCTAGGGCCTAAGTAGTATTATTGACCCAAGCAGCCACTGTGAACTGTGGGAACTCTATAACCTATATGGCCTTTATGACCTGAGTAGCCTAAAGAACTTCAGTAATTTCCCCCACACACACATACACTTTTATGAATGCATGATATTTGTTCATAATGGGATTTGTTACATATAAGTATATGCACACAGCACAACACTACAATTTTAGCAATATCCCTTCCCAACACTTTCTCCCTCCCTACTTTCCTCCTACCCTCTGGTCTTTTCCTTCTATTTTCTTTTAATGTAATCACTGTACACCATTTTCCTTGTTCATCCCTATCTTCCACATTTGAGAGAAAATATATAAGCTCTGATGTTCAAAGTATGAATTTTTCCCCACTTTAAAAAATTATCACAATATCCATTTTTAAAATAGCATAATTTTTCTTAATGGCTGAATAAAATACTCTTGTCTATATACACCACATTTTATTTCCCATTTTACTTGGTGGTGGGCATGTAGGTTGGTTTCATAGTTTGGCTATTGTGAATTGTGCTACTATAAATATGGGTATGCATGTGTTGCTACAGTATGCTACAGTATACTGACATTAATTCTCTGTGATAAACACTTAGAAGTGACATGTCTGGTTCATAGGGTGGTTCCATGAATACTTTTTGAGGAACCTCCATAGTGATTTCCATGTTGATCGAACTAAGTAGAGACTGCTTTATACAAAGAGAAGTAAGAAGGAAAGAGGGAAAAGGGAAGGACATGAAAAGATAGTTATTTAGGGACTGGAATAAAAGAACAATAAAGGTAAAAGACATGGAATAATAATTTAGGTCATAGCACTATATAAGTGAATATAGATTCAATATTTCCATATTTTATGCATGCCTATATTTTCAAAGATTGTGTGAAATGATGGTTTATGAGAAAAAATGAAAATCTCAAACTCTAAAATTACAAACTATAAGTGGAGGTCTGTTGAAGGTATGCTTATTGAGGTATGGCTTAAATTTTTATTTCTTATTAGTTGTTGCTTTCTAGGAGGATCATTCAACCAGAGATGACTTACAGGTCCCTATTCACCTGATCAGAAAAAGTCCTCCAGTAGATCTCATTTGAATACAGTGTCTTATCAGTGGGCTGCTTAGGTCAACATCTACCATTTTCTTTTTTGAGATTGAGCTACTCTTTCTTTTTTTTTTTTCCCCTATGATGAGATTTGCTGTTGCCCAAATGGTGCTGAGTGTCACTCCCAAATCACAGAATAAGGAGGTAAGAACACACTGACTATAGCAAGGAATGCTGCTTTACAAGTGTATCAAGGGTGCAGAAGAAGATTAACTCATTGCCCCCCCAACATACTTGCCTTGGGGAGAGTTGCATCAAAGTCTATGAGTGTATTAGGGAAAAAAACTGCCATTAATGGTTTTTGGCATTCTTGTTGGAGTGCAGGAGGCAGGAAGAATAAATTTTTACATTTCTATGCACTTATTTTTAATGGAATGGGCTGACCAGGTGCTCAAATAGAGGTGTTGCTTTGCTGCCTTAGCATCTCTATGTGGAGAGGACCCATGCTTGCCTGGAAGGAAGAATAAGCAGTTCCAATGGTTCCTTAGTATCCTCAGTGAATAAGACCTATACCTTTCATGTCATGATGATATTGGGGGAACCTATTATGTTGTCAGAAGAATGAGAGTCTATACAGGCAATAATGAGCTTACCTGATATTCTTGGTTATAAATCTCAGTATTTACACTTCTTGGTTGCAATTGAACTGGAATTGTTGTCACTAGGCTGAGGGTGTAACTCAGTAATGTAACACTTGCCTAGCATGTGTGATGCCCTGAATTTCATCCCATGAAGAACAACATAAGCACTAAAACCAAAAAAGTTTACACTTAAAAAATATATTCCAAAGTAGTGATTAACTAATTTAGATAGAACATGTAAAGTTATTACGATGATATATGAGTTTTCCAGGGGGAAATTCCATCATGTGTAGAGATTAGGTCACATTAGCCCAGAAACACTATAAATATATATGCTTCAGTGTACATTATATAGTATGGAATTGCAGCTTAATCTCTTCTGTGGGTGAAGATTACAGCATTCTCCTTGATGAGAGAATGAGCAGTTCCAATGGTTCCTTAGTATCCTCAGTGAATAAGACCTATACCTTTCATGTCATGATGATTGTCTCCACTGGTTCCTATTTGTCCCCAGGGACTGAGACCAAGCCCCTCAGGTCATTCTGATCTTGGAATGGAGGGTTACCTTCTGTTGTCAGATGAATCAAATACAACCCAGGTTGTCAAATTTCCTTCCTAGATACCTTGGTTACTCATAAGCAATTTCAAAATGAATGCTTTAGTATATACCCTGTTTTGGATGAGAGATAGTTTACTTCATGATGGATATTTTAGCATTACAGTGATGGAGTGGCCATTTCCTGATCAGTGGTATATTCCCTTGATGTTATTTATGAAATAGATTTTTCAGAGTCTATGGTTTATTAAAATAATCATATCTCAATTCCCTGGATACTCTTCTTAGGGGAAAAATTTTTTCAGATATTAAAAGACCAAGGTCTTTCTTGTATTCTCAGTTACCCAAGCTGCTAAAGATGCAACCAGAACAAAACATACATGATATTTGGGGCTTAAGTAGGGAAAAGCTTACTTCAACAAAAAAGAGGAATACCATGACAGTCAATCTCATAATATCGATGGTGAATAGAGAGAGAGTACAGAAAGGTAGTATCCAAATAGTATACCAACAAGAAATGGTAGAGAAAGCAATGATTCATGCCCCAGGTGGGATGGTGTGGGATAGTGTGATGTTTCATCATACTACTCAGAAAACTGTGAAGTTTAAACTCATGCACTCTTGTCAATGGCATTTTCTAAGCTAACAACCTGAGAAACTGAAACCATGGATAAGGGAAACTACTGCAGTCAAATTATTGAAAGACAAGGAGGTAATCTTGAGAGTGGTAAGAAAGAAATGACTTATGTAAGACAGTATCCAAAATTAGCTGATATCTGTACAGAATCCATGGTGCCTGGAAGATAGTGGGATGCCATGACTTTATTCCTGTAAAATTATGCATCAAAAGACAATGATAAATTCTATACTGAGAAGTTTGTTGGGTGTACACAATTCCTCAAGAACTGCTAATAGAATCATCAAGCTTAAATGAAATGATAAAATACAATACCTTAAGTCCACATTGAATAACAAGAACCAATGATAAATATAGCTATGCAGGTACATATACAATCTATTACAACAGACTTTGTGTTTGTAACACTTTTCTATTTTAAAATCTTTTTGACTTATGCAAAGTATATTTCCCAAATAAATTAAAGTTTGATTAAAATGTGCAAATTAATTAATGGAGATGTTAAGGCACTATTAACACAGTAGTATGTTTTATTATTACACAGCTAATCAAGTAAAATGGAATACTGTAATGCATGACATAATGACATGATTCAATACATGCCAGCATTAGCAAATTAACCTTCATTTTTATTTAATAATAAATTGCATACATAATGTTAATATAGGTAAAAATGTCCTGTATGCTGGGTAGGGTGGCCCATGCCTGTAATCTCAGGGACCTGGGAGACATTAAATGCAGTTTCACAAGTTTAAACCAACCTCAACAAATCAGTGTGGCCCTAAGCAACATAACGATATCCTGTTTCAAAATAAAAATTTATGATTTTATTTAATTTTTAAAGAGAGAGGTACAGAGGGACAGTGAGAGAGAGAGAGAGAGTTTTAAATTTAGTTTTTCATATGGCCTTTGTTGCTCCAAGACTTCATTGTGTATGTGGTGCTGGGCTTTGAACTCACATACTTGCGCATGTCAAGCAAGTGTTGTAAATCTCCAAGCCACCACTCAAAACCCTCAAAATAAAAATATAAAAAAGCCTGGAAATGTTCCTCAGGGGTTAAGCACCTCTTAATTCAATAGAAAGTAAAAAAAGTAAAAATTTAAAATTATAATTCAGTGTTAAACCTCCACAATAATTTCTGGTATAATTTCATATTTGAGAATTATGTTTTCTCCAGTTTTCAAAAATGAAGAATAGTGTCTAGAGTGGTGGCTCAGCAGTTAAGGTACTTGCCTGGCATGTGCAAATATGTGGATTCAAATCCCAGCAAGACATACACAACAAATTGTCTGTGCAGTGAAAGCCACAAGAAAAACTAAATAAAGTTGATTCTATCTTTCTCTCTCTCATTGTCCATGTCTCTTTAAAAAAAGTGAAGAGCATTTGGTTATATTTGATTATAATTAATTTATATACTTCTAGATATGAATCATCTGCACCATGCTATGATAATTGTATTTTATTATTTCTAGCACATCAGCTATTTATTTAATAAAATGTAAGCAAAAGTTAAAAGTAATTAAACATTTTCTGCTTTTAAATGATTTAACTCTTCATATCCACAAACACACCCAGATATGAGGCATAGCTGGGGACTTTAGCATACATTTTAAATTTTTCAAGGCTGTTCTTTACTGTAAATATGCTGTTGTTATCTGAGGCATAGATTTTGGACAATGCTATTCTACCTTATTACAGATATTATGTTTCAGTTGTTAGAGAAAATTTGCAAAGTCTTGGACCTGTTTTTTACATTTTTAAGGTTTGCATGCATTGTGAATTCTCAAGAATTTAATAATGTTTGAGTCATAGGTAAAAATTTACAACATTTTTTCCACTTCATTCTCTCATCAGTATGAATTCAATCGTGATGAGAAAGGTGCAAAAGTGTTAGAGATATTGTCACATTGTTTTTATATTTGTTATGATTTTTCTAGTATGACACAGAGTTGAACTATCCTTAAAGTCATTTCTACAATGTTCTCATTTGAGCTTATGTCCAGTATAAAATGTCTGGTGTTCATCATGGTATGATCTTTCATTAAAACCTTTGCCACATTCTTCATATTTTAGGGCTTTTCTGCAGTATGAATACTTTGATGGTTTGTAAGTTGTGCTCTTTAATTAAAAGCTTAGACACATTCTTTACATGTATAGGGCTTCTCTCCAGTATGAATTCTGCAGTGTATTATAAGTTCTGATCTTTGTTTAAAAGCTTTGTTGCACTCTTCAAATTTGTAGGGCTTCTATCCAGTATGAATTTTGTGGTGTACTATAAGTTCTGATCTTTCTTTAAAAGTTTTACCACATTCTTCACATTTGCAGGGCTTCTCTCCAGTATGAATTTTGTGGTGTACTGTAAGTTGTGATCTTTGTTTAAATGCTTTGCTGCATTCTTCACATTTGTAGGGCTTCTCTGCAGTGTGAATTCTGTAGTGTACTGTAAGTTCTGATCTTTGTTTAAATGCTTTGCTGCATTCTTCACATTTGTAGGGCTTCTCTCCAGTATGACTTCTGTGGTGTACTGTAAGTTGTGATCTTTGTTT